>OZ012659.1:55319503-55395536 GCA_963942545.1 Oxycera nigricornis | reverse complement strand
TCCACTATCGCCGTATAGAGCCTTGATACAATTTTGGGTTTTAATCCCAACCTCTTCCCAATAGCTCGTTTGCAGCAGTAGATTGCGCATGCAGCCTTGCGTGCTCTTTCTGCTGTGTTCGCTTTCCATGCGGGTTTAGAGTCCAGAATCAGACCGAAATATTTACCTGATGAGATGGGTTGAGACTTATCTCATCAAGTTTAGGTGGGACGAATCGTGGAATTTTGTACCTTCTTGTGAAGAGCACAAATTCCGTTTTCTGCGGATTAATCTTGAGACCACACTCTTTGCTCCATTTGGTAAGAATACCTAGGGCAATTTTAGTCTTTCCGATAGGGTGTTAACAAATTTTCCCGATATTGCTATTGCAACATCGTCGGCATAAGCTCCGACTTTGCAGCCAGATACTTCTATTTTTGACAGGAGTTCATCCACCACTAGGTTCCACAGAAGGGGTGATAGCACCCCACCTTGTGGTGTGCCTCTGCAAGCCCTCCTTCGTAAGGTACTGTTTCCTAGTGTGGAGTTGCTGTTCCTGCTGCTAAGCAATTGACCGATGAACCCTATCAGGTTGTCTTCGGCATTGCTTTCCCTGAGTGCTTTACCAATAGCCTTATGGCTGATATTGTTGAAAGCCCCTTCGATGTCTATAAAAACTGCTTGCGTGTATTCTTTGACGCTTAGCGATTTTTCGATGTAGCTGGTGAACGAGTGAAGAGCTGTTTCAACCGATCTCCCATTTGTGTATGCGTGCTGCGCATTAGAGAGGGCAGTTTAATATCGTAGTTATTTCTACTGTAACAAATTAAGTATAAAAAAACACAATCACACCGACCACAACTCTTAACAAGCAGAATTGCTTACATTTGCAACAAAACTCTTGGCAAATTGCCACGTTCCTTAGTTTGGTTTTTCGGTTCCACTAATTCACCTTGCACAACTTTTTACTATGCACTGATAATGACGCGCTGATCCTAGCTACAAGGATCACCCATCAAGATCAGGCAAATGCTACATGTGTCGCAAATTTGCGGGTGGGATGTTAGGTAAAAAATGATTTTTCAGAAACCCCTATTTTGGCCACATTTTTATTAAATGAAAAGATAATTGGTATAAATCCTATGTTTCGCCAGATATAGTGCATGACATAAATGACCATCAAGGGGTCAAAACAACGGCGGAAACACACTGAATAACAAAAACAAAATTCGGATATATATTGTATTATATTGTAAGACAAATATTTTTGTTGTGTTTTTTAGTATTATTTTATTTAATTTGAATATATAAAAAAAATATTGTTTGTGTTTTTTAGTATTATTTTATTTAATTTGAATATATAAAAAAAATATTGTTGGATGGGGTGTCCGGTCGCCTTGAAGAACTGCCGCGTCTGTAAATATAATAAAAACAACACATAAGTGGCATGGTCAAGCACAATGAGTAGCGAATCTACTCCGATTCCACAAATAACATAAACTAAATTCAACTACCCGTTACTGTTTCATTAAGCAAACATCAAAGACAGTCCTTCGTCTTTTTAGCTTTATCTGGGCACCGAGCCATCGTCAAAGGAGAGCGCATGAGACGATACGGAACCTACACGTAAGCTGACATCAAGAGAGAGCGCACGGGATGCCAGCCGGGGCGGAGAGGTGAGCCATCAACCAACCCCACGGGGAGGAGCTCCATCCCCGCTCCCACTAAGGAAGAGCACCATCCTTAGCTCCAAGGTTCCTGGTTCGGTTACCAGATTAGCCTTCACTTGAAACCGCTCAACCTATTAACCATTTAACTATACATCTTTGACCCGGGCAGTTGAATATTGTAGTTAATTCTTTGTTAACAAATTCAATATAGAAAAACACATTCATCCCGACCACAACACGTAATAAGCATAATTGCTTACCTTTACAATAAATCCTGGCAAGTTGCCACGCTCCTTAGTGTCACTTCCCGTCCATACACAACTTTCACTACTTCTGCCTCACACGTCTGCACTGATAATGACGCGCTGATCCTAGCTGCAAGGACCACACGCCAAGATCAGGCTAATGCAACATGTGTCGCATACGTGCACAACATGGGGTGTGAAATAACATACAAAACCGGTCCGCTTTCTTGGCATCGCGAACAAAGTAGCGAGCCGGCTTCTTTTTTTTTCTACGAGGAAATCATCAAGCTATGGTCACTACATATGCGCTTGCAAGGATGCAACGCTACACTCAATATGGGATTTCAAGGATATTTTATGTGTTTTGGGACGAGAATTGACCTAGGTTTTACATTCGCCCATCCTGACATTAACTCGCCTCGAGTTACACAGCGTCGGTCCGCTTCCTCACTGGACAGCACTACGTCATCCGTACTACTATCGCTATCCGTATCATCGGAAAGCCCTCCCGGTATGATCCAACGTTTCATTTTGTCAACCGCCACAACTCGTTGATAGTAGCTTTGGCGAGAGTTACGGTGAGCTCCTTTCAGATCGCCTACAATATACCGGTCATTCGGCAATACCTTCTTAACAACGAAAGGTCCACTATACGGAGCAAGAAGATTTCTGCTGGTATTAACTGACGTTTCGGCCTTTTCGATGAGGACTAGATCTCCTTCTTTGTACACGGTTGGCTTCTTGCGCTTTTTATCAAACTGCGCCTTGTGTTTGTCCTGAGCTTTGCTAATTTGTTCCACTGCTAATCTTCTAACTGACACTAAGTCATCGATTAAGCATGAGACTTGGCTAATCTCGTCACTTAACAATGCATCGCTGCTGCCCTTGGGTTTAAAACCAAACAATAGTTCGCTAGTAGTTTTACCTGTGCTTTTATTTTGGACATTATTTATAGCGAATTGTACTGACTTTAGACTTTCGTCCCATTTATCTGCTTCTAACATAGTTGTAGTTAGCGCGGCCAAAATTGATCGGTTCAGCCTCTCCACTTGGCCATTTTCACGGGGGTTGCAACCGCATTTTTAACCTGACGTATCCCGTTCTGTTGACAATAGCTCGCAAACGCTTTAGCTGTAAAAGCGCTTCCTTGATCGGTGATTAACATGGCAGGAGCATCATATGTCGCAAATATCTCCCGACAAACGACGATCACGTATTTTGTATGTGTCGTTTTTACTGCTCGGATGAACAAAAATTTTGTAAACAGATCGTTGAAAGCAAAAATATACGCATTTCCACGCCTGCTTTTGTGGAACGATCCCAAGTGGTCTATGTGAATGCACAGCATTGGTTTAGGTATTTTCGGAATGGAATGCAGATACCCTTTTTTGGGCCATCTTTCCTTTTATTATACAGACATTTTATGCAACATGCTATGTATTTTTAAATGTATTGGCGCATTCGAGGGAACCAGTAGTTTTCGCAAAGACGAAAAAGAGTTTTCTCTACTCCAAAGTGCCCTAAGTCATCATGCGCTGATCGTACAACTTGTTGTCTCATTCCATGAGGCACCACCCATTGAATTCCCCTTGCAGTTATACGGTAGACGTTGGCATCTTGCAAGGCATAATTCTTGAAAATACTTTTCTCGTATTCTGTTTCCGGTGACTTTGAGAGGATTGCCTGAATCTCCTTAATTTTTGTATCTGTTAACTGACCAGATAGCACCCAATCCGCTTGCGTTATGTGCATGATGTGTTGATCACCTGACGAGTTTCGGCTCAATGCATCAACGTGTTTCATTCTGTTCTCGGGTCTATAAACTGCTTTGAACGTAAATTCTAGAATTTGTAGCCACCACCTGGCAATGCGTGGGACTAACTTCTTTTTGTTGGTGGCTTTTAATGCATTGCAATCCGTTACCACAGTGAACTCATTCCTTAGTAGATAAGATCGGAATTTTTTTAGAGACTCTACTACCGCAAGCGTTTCTAGCTCATAGGAATGATATTTGCCGGCTTAAATAAGTAACTGAGAATGATTCCTGCTATACCAAACGAGCTGGCATCCGTGTGGACTTCCGTTATACCTTGTGAACTGAACAATGCCAGTACTGGTTCGTTGACTAAAGTGGCCTGAAATGTACGGAAAGTTTTTTCTTCTTGAGGTGTTCATTTCCAGGTTTCATTTTCCTTCATTAATGAAGTCAATGGAGTCATAATTCTTGACAAATTTCGTAAACATCCCGTGAGGCCAAGAAATTGTCGGACATTGTGTACTGATTTGGGTACGCTGAAATGTTCTACGGCTTTTATCTTCTCTTTCACCGGCTGAACTTTACCATGGGATATAGAGTAACCTAAGTACGTTACACTGGTTGTTAAAAACGAACACTTCTGCAGATTTAGGATAAGCCCTTCCTCTTGAAGTATTACCAGTACCTTTCGAAGCTCTTCCAACGGTTTGGTGTATGTATCTGCATAAAGTAATACGTCATCTAGATACACTGCTGCAATATCGCCCACTGGTGACAGAATTTTATTCATTAGTCGCTGAAAGACTCGGGGTGCATTCGTCAAACCAAAAGGCAAACGTTCGAATTTGTATTGCCCTGATGGTGTTACAAATGATGTGAATCGCTTTGATTCTTCAGCCATGGGTATCTGATAATAGCCTGATCTCAAATCTAAGCTTGAAAAATATATTGCTCCATGTAAGCGATCGATTTGGTCATTGATTCGCGTAAGTGGATGGCTGTCTCGAACGGTAACTGAATTAAGCTTTCTAAAATCGATGCATAGTCTGGCTTCCCCGTTTTTCTTTTTTATTAGCACTACTCGAGAGGCATAATTTGAGTCAGATTCCCGGATCACTTTGTTGTCTAAAAGTTCTTTTACCATTTCTTTAACCATTTCCTGTTCCATTCTTGCCATTCTATATGGACGAAATGAGAACGGAGAATCGTTCTGCAGTTGGATGCTCATTTCCACCGATTTGGCACATCCTAATTCCTCCATTTCAACGGCGATACAATCGCGAAATTCATTCAACAGTTTCAGCAATTCATATTGATCTTCATTGCTTATATCGCCGATGGTTACGTCATTTATATTTATCTGATTTCTCTCGGTCTGTTCCACTCGAAGAATATTTCGGATGGTAACTTGTTGTTTTTGATAGGCCAGGCCAGCACAAGAACTTCATTTTTCTGGAGGATAATATCTTCATCTGACAGGTTAATGAAGGCCATCTCTGCCTGCTTATTTTCGTCAATCGACAACACAATTCGCGGGATACGAGCCTCTTTTCCTGGCTGTGGCCGTAAACAAGCTTCGACATAAGCACTTTCCGCTGCTTGATCACTATCGAAAATGATCCTGCGGTAGTGCTTTGGTGGTATCGAAAGGGTATCCGCTATTCGCAAAGATATTTTATTGACCGGTATCTCCATATCCAGCAGAAGTATATATTTACATGAAGCCTTTTTCACAAATTTTAAAATCCTTTCGTTTTTTAGCACGATGATTTGTGGTAGCTAGGTGAAGGTTCGTCCAACAATCCAAGGAACATTTTAATCACTATCGAATACCACAATCGTTTTTATTGTTGCCTTGATTTCCTTTCTTTCAATTTCCATTTCTGTCGATCCTCTACTATTCGTCGTTCCACTTCCGTAGCCCCGCAACTTTATAATATCCGAATTTCATTGCTTCACCTAATTAACGTACACGAGCTCCCAAAATCAATATATACAGTAGACATCATTCCATTTATTTTGACATTTTTATAATATTTTAGGTTGGCTTCATCTGTGTCTGCTATTTCTAATAGAGCTACTACTTTATTTCAACCCTCTTTGTTTTTCCGGAGGCAAGTTTCATTTTTGTGATGATGACTTCTACAAACTGGACAACGTGGTGCTTTCCTAACTGATGCGAAGCATTTATTGGCAAAATAACCTTGTTTGCCACATCTAAAACAGGTAGGATCTGAACGGTTTGAGCTCGGACCAGGCTGCTGCTTTTTAAGTGACGCCGCAGAAGTTCGAGGAATACTTCCGGTCCGGAGCTCGATTAAAGGAATATGTGCTCTCAGTCAGTTGACTAAGATACTGTAAAAGCTCCTCTGGTGATGCGTAATTTCCAGATTTTGCACCATTCTTTGCAATAGGCTCACTTATCCCCCCTATTAAACAGGATACCGCATTTGCCCCATAGATTTTACAAGCGTTTAGTAACGAAACTTTCTCATAAAAATATTTCAGATATAATTCCTCTTTTCTTTTAGTTCGGTTGACAAGATCTACCAACATTGCATGGAAGTCATTTTTCGGTGGAAATGCACGTCGCAGCTTTTCCTTTCTTTATACCAAGTTTCAGCTTATCCTTGTAATTTCCCTAACGCGATATGGTGACCTCTTCGATCCACAGGAATATTTCTCAGAGCTCATCAACCTTTTTAAGTCACATTTCGGATGACTGGTAACGATCTTATGGGTTGAAACTAGGGACTGCATCTCCTTTTATGGGCAAGCTAGGTTGACTTATACTACTTCCCTGCAAAACTGCGGTGACTGCTTCCGTGAACCGGTCCAAAGACTCTTTAGTAGTCGTTGAGTCCCGTCTTCAGCTTCTCCGACGATGCTGCCGCGTCTGTAAATATAATAAAAACAACACATAAGTGGCATGGTCGAGCACAATGAGTAGCGAGTCTACTCCGATTCCACAAATAACATAAACTAAATTCAACTACCCGTCACTCTTTTATTAAGCAAACATCAAAGCAGTCCTTCGTCTTTTTAGCTTTATTTGGGCACCTAGCCAACTAAATTTCCCCTTAGTTGTTATTACGTCACACTCGCTGAACACATGCATAAATGCTCAATGTATTTGGACGTGGTCGGGCGGATAGCCACAGCCGTAAATATACTCTAAAGACCTCAAAACATAAAGATATGTTGAAAATTTCAATTTCGATTCTCGTGGCGATTACAAGAACTTCCTATATACTGGGAAGTTAATAATGATTGCAAATTTCTCATAATAAACAGTTACTTTTTAAGTTATCGGTCTTCTTCATTTTACTCTATTCCCAACATTGCAAGCATGTTCAGTAATCATCAACAGACAACTACCTCCAAAATAACCGGTTTTGACAAAGCACGTGCTCGCCGATTCATAGACTCATTCAAAAGAATTTTGTTACGAATAGCGTAAAAACGACGAAAGCAACAACAGTTTACTCGTACGCTGATCTTGAAACAAGTATTCTATTCCACAAGTACATCAAAGTCGATTAAGGTTAGGAAAATGTAGAATGATAATTTATCGGAAAAGTTGCCAAAAAGTTTGATATATGCATGGTGAGTCTTTTATTCCTGCCACTAAATTTACATAGAAGGGAATAAGTTTTATGTTGCTGTTCTTTGATTCTGTATCAATTTTAAATTTCAGTAGTTCGGAGTTCCGTATAGGTGTTTCAATATGCAGAACAGAAGAGCCGTAGAGAGTAAATATCATCTATTTCTTCTATTTCTTCTAAACTAGGTTCATCAGTTGTGTCCGTATTCGAAGTCAGTGATTGGTCGTGTTTTTTGTCTTCATCAAGAATGTCCTGTTTGAAAGTTTTCTGCTCATCAGTTTTTGGTTGTGTGTTGTAAACACGCTATAATTTATAAAGTAGAGCTGATTTTTGGAACTGGGGACATTTTTGCATGAAATGTTGATTTCGTGACCTATTTACACAATTTATCACGTTGCTTCTTATGGATTTATCCATATTCATGGACTCAGGCAGAGGGAGAGACTTTGGTGGAAGAAAGTTGTAATTGACACCTTGTGAATATCTCTGATATGCTATCTATTTAACAGTACAGGTTGAGGATGTTGCGGATAATAAACAAGTTCTGGATAAAATTCGTGTTTGGGTGCTAAGATTGATGTAGGCGTTAGTGGTATAGGAATATTCTTGCGTTGAGGAACAGGTGTGACAGATATGTGTTGTTTCTTGCACACCATGGTTTGAGAATTGGTTGGGTGTTGCGCATAATAATATACATTCCGAGCTTTTGAGCAAAGATTAAATGCCTGTAGAAAGTCTTCAGGCTTGAAAATACTAAACAACCTAAATAAATTGCCTTGTAGACCTTTAAAAATTGTATCCAGGGTTTCCACGATTGAACTCTGTCATAACATGCAAAGAAACAGAGGTTGAATCCATTGATAATAATTCATTTGATATCAAGGATAACTGTTGATACACTGATTAGAAGAACCCCAGTAAGGTACTTTTATGTTGGATCAAGGCTGCCATTTAGTACTTTCAAGTTCCGAGATCCTCTTTTCTGTATTATAAAATCTGAGACATTTGGAGATCTTTTCCAAATTTAATGGTATATTATTTGACTAAAAGGCTATATCGGCTTGACCGACATTTTTTCGTGCACCAGAGGTGGTCGTTGGTGTCAAAGATTCTTTCAATGATTTTTTTCCAACAGCTGAGTTCTCCGTTTTTGTCTGAAAATATCCGTCGACTTTTAACTACATTTGATATTTTATCTACATCTGTATATCGTAGAAACTTGTATCAGCTCCTACACTTATTCGTATAACGTTATCGTTATTTGTGGTGGATGCAGGATTCATGATAGTGCTATTTAATTGGCCCTCTTGAATTCAAAATATGTTCTCATCAGCAAAAAATGCACGGATCTTAATTTTACCCAGAAATCGATATGAGCGATTACTTTCACATGTCTATTCAAAAATAAATTTGCAGAATGAATGCACTTTATTTTATGTTACGCAGATATCTTCTCCGATTCTCAATCACAATATTAAATCACCCGAGATCTAAATGAAGACCAGAACTCAAGTTTTTCTCTACATCATAGATTTTTTAATCATCATATTTAGCCACACTCGGAAAAACCTTCACAGTTTTCAGTGTGCACCCGAATCTACGAAAACATTCATCCATTGATAAAAATGGTTTTTTTGCCACCCAGGTACACGATTCGACCCAAACTTCCCGCTTCATTAAGTAGCAACTCAACATCTGACCCTATAACGGCGAAGGTCTAAAGCCAATCACGTCCGAAGCGTTTCTCGATCAAGGCAAATCTCAGCTGTTTTCTATCAAAAGAGTACTTAACGGGACCTACCGACTGACAAGTACGCTGAATCTGGTGTGAAGTGTTGCCACTTGCTCCTAGTTTCAAGAAATACATAGCATTTTTGGCCACGCCGTGCGCTTTTACAGAATGGTATGCATTTTGCTCGATGTGTAACGTTGAAGTTATAAAACTACTGCGCTTAAACTTGCGCATGAACCAACCAGACGGTCGATTGAATCTTCCAATAGCAACAGTACAGATACTGCGTATTTTTGCATGATGGCGGAAATTCTTGATCACAGTGCATGGAGACCCAGTAGATAAACCTTCAAGTGAAAGCTTTCAACTTTAATTAAACCGACATACAATGGTTTGTGATTCACCTCCTCTAGGTGCTACTTGTGCGCTGTGCAAGTATCCGGAATCCTCACGTTCGCGGTACATTCACTGCGATGGGTATTGTGGTAAAGTGTTTCATGCAAAGTACTTAAATATCAACTCTGTAATAACTGATATAATCGCCAAGCATCCGGATAATGTATCCTATCGGTGTGATGAATGCAAAAATACTAAAAATTTGTGATATATTAAAAAATCTGCTTCAGCATTCTGCCTCTCTTGCTTCTTTCAACCAGAGAATGGACTTCGTCTGTTCAATAACCTCAACATTACCATCAGCATCTGCACATACTGCTCCTTCGTCAAGAGGTGCCATTCCTAAATCGAATACAAGTGTTATTTGTGTTTCGGAGTTTGATCCGGATAATCCTGTTACCAACTTATCAACGTCAACAGGGAATTCGTCTCAGCCGACTTCATCAATTTCTACTGCAGCTTCATCTTCCTTGGCGGACAGTGGAATCCGCTTTTCATCACTTAACCATATCGCCAGTGCATCATCTCCTAATGTAAATGGAACCGTTACAACACCAACTCCGCTTTGAAAACATCAGCAAGAGGAAAGTGTCGTCGAATTACATTTAACAGTGGATGGTGACCTTCGTGCCATTGCTCCACTTCTGCAAGTCTTTATTTCGAGGCTTCCATTCAATACCTCGAACGACATGATTGTGAACCCTCTAAAACGTAAGTTGGGTTCGTCGTGCTCTATCCTTGAATGTCGTAGACTAACGAAGGATAATCTTCCTGATCAATTGATATCGTCATTTACAGTAATCGTCTCCGCTGAGTGCACTGCTGTCTTGGACCCAAACATCTGGCCCGTCGGCGTTCTCGTCAAGCGTTTTGTTCCGTTGAAAAGGAAAATTTTTCCAAGGATAGCTCATCTAAAATCCATTGCGTAACTCAAAACAATCTTAATAAGAACATTAGCATATATTATCAGAATGTTCGAGGGTTACGCACCAAGTTGCAGATGTTAAATCTTTCGTGTTTGTTATCATACGATTCAATTATTTGTTCAACGGAAACTTGGCTACATGCAGGTATTTTTTCTACTGATTTTTTCCAAATTACTTTGTGTATCGCAGAGACCGCGATTGTAGTCTCTGAAGCAAAACGGATGGTAGTGGAGTCTTAATTGCTGTTAACTCTTCCCTATCCAGTGTCCTATGTGGTGACTTTCATCCTCATCATTCATTTCATTTTCATCATCTCTATGACTCTAATGCACATCCTCAAACCTACATTGACATGTTAATCTAAATTTACCGTGTGAAACTCATAGTAGAGCATTGAACCCAGAGTAAGCAAAAATATAACTTATGCGACGTTAATTGGGTCAAAGCAAAGTAAGCTGTATTGGATGCGACGAAGTCCGTGGCAACTAATATGAATCGCGTTCGATTAGTTATGGTAAGTAGATTTAAAACTAGAGTGGCAATTTTTATAGAATAAGCAAATTTAATGTACAGTGAAACTTCCCTATAATGGAAACCCATGGGGAACGATATTGTGTCCATAAGAGAGAAGTGTCCACTAATGGGAGATTTTTGAGGAAAAAAATGCAATGATATATAATGATACTCGTTTATTGATATTATTGTGCAAATTACAAGAAATATACAGATAATAATAAATGCACATTTGTACTTACACTATTTATATAAAATAGTGCCACAAAAAATATGTATGTATACACATGTCTACATATATAGATACATTTTAAAAAACATGAAAAGTAAGAAAACATTAAGCAAAGTAGTATGTGATTTTCTTCTGAGTCTTATGTTGTTGAACAATTTTCTTTTCAATGTTTGTCTGGAGAGAAGAAACCTGAAAAAATCTTTCGGTATCTTCTGCTTCACTGAAGAATTTTTTAAGTCGATTTATTTGCTTGAGCACTTCTTGCATTTTCATAGGTGGTTCTTCGTCAGTTTGATCTTCAATAGGATGGCTTTCCAAATCATCATGGTCACTCTCGGTAGAAACATCATGATTATCGTAAATTATGCCGCTGATATCCAGGGAATCATCTTCAGTTGCGACTTTGAAGTCTATATCAACGTATGATAAATCAATTGAAGGATTGTATATTTGTAAAAGTTCATGTAGTTCAGGCTCTTCATTTTTATACATGTCGCTTTCAACAGTGTTCGAAGGTTTTGAGAATCCTGATTTCACAAAATAATTCATAACTTTGTTTTCTCAGATTTCCCGTATTGAAGAAGAAATCCAATGAACGGCATCCATTACAGTGATTTTCTTTGCAAGGTCACTTGCACATTTTATATTGTTCATGTTGGCTAAAATATGTCGCAAAACACGTTAACTTTAAACTTTTTGATCACTCCCTGATCTAAGGGCTGACAGGTTGTATTTGGTGGTAGGAAAATTATTTTAATGTTACAGAGTTCAACGTGGGGATGAGAAGGATTATTTTTCTGTTTTGCCGAATCATTTTTTGATTCATGTGAGAAGTCTAATCGTTCATTATATTGTGTGTCATCCAAGCTTTCCGGTTGTACCTCCAGTCAACATTCATGAGATTCAAATTAACTCCTTTGAAACAACGAGGTTTTTGTGCTCTTCCGATAACAAGGGGCTGTTCAAATTCACCTACCATATTCGTACACAACAGCACGGTGAGTCTTTCTTTGGAAAGTTTCCCACCTTGGCAGTTTTCATTTTTAAGACTCATTGTTTTATCAGGAAGAGCGTTAAAAACTAAACCCGTTTCATCACAGTTGTTAATGGTTTTTTGGGTCATAATCACAACACAAATCTTTTAATTTGTCTGTCCATTCTGTCACAACCTCATTATCAACAAACCCACCTTTTCCGCTGACACTTTTCCAGGAAATACTATGTCGTGATTTGAATTTATCGAGCCATCCTACTGACGCTTTTAAATTATCAGCTCCTAAACTTTTAGCGGCCTTGAACGCTCTATCCCTTATTAGAAGTCCAGAAGCGGGAATTTTTGCCGCACGTGCCCGGCAAAACCATTCATATATGATGTTATCAATATTAAGACCGATTGTTTTTGGGAATGACTTTTGAGATTAAGGATTTCCGTGTAGAGACCATTTTAGCAAAAAATTCGTTTTTCTTTTTCAGAATTTCGCTCAATTGAGATTTTCTAATTTTAAACCGTGCAGCAAGTTCACGTACACTACTGTTTTCCCGCGCACTGACATTAATTAATTCGACTTTGTCCTTTAACGCTAAATGTACACGAGAAGATATCATTTTCAACAAACTACTGAAATGAAAGTAAAAACGAAACTTCGAAACCCCCTCCTTCTTAGCACGTGAATCTCAAAATTCTTAAATAAACAATTAATATTGATAATACCACCGGCGAACTGCTGAGAAAAACGCAACAAGAAAAGTGAAGTGAATGACCGTCGTCATTAGAAGTTCTTAGAAACTGAGCCGTTTTTGCTTTCTGCTGTCCGTTACAGAGAGATCAATTCAGTAAATACTGATGTTTAGATCTGTCCGCGCCCGTTGCAGAGAGTGTCCGCTAGACAGAAGTTAAAATTCCAATAAAATCATAAGTAAACATTCGGGGAATGAAAAAAATGTCCGTAAGAGGGAGAATTCCGTTAGACAGAAATGTCCGTTAGGAGAAGTTTCACTGTACATAGAAACTAAGAAAGAAATTTGTGAATAAAAAGAAGGAACGAAGTTGTTAACTTCCCAGTATATGGGAAGTTCTTGTAATCGCCTCGAAAATCGAAATTGAAATTTTCAACTTTTCTTTACGTTTTGAGGTCTATAGAGTATATATAAAGTGTTTTTAGAAAGAAGCATGTATGTGTGTGTGAGTGTGTGTACGTACGTACGTGCGTTCGTGGACAGTTTTTTCTACGAGCATAACTCACGTAAATAACGTCGTATTGACTTTGTTGAGGTGTCAATCAAAGCTTCTTTGCAATTTTAAGAGCTGATTAGTTTTTGGGACACTTCGGTTGGGGGGATTTGTTGTTTTGACCCTTTAAAGTTCATATCTGTCGTGCGTTATATCTCCGGAACCAAACATACGATTTGCAAAGTTGAGGTGTCAATCGACGCGTATTGACAATTGCGTGATTCCAGCAAATTTTTTAAAAAATCGTTCGAACCGTTTTTTTATTTATGAAAAAAAAAGTGCTAAAAATTAGGTTTTTTTCCATAAACAATAAATTTTTAACCTGATTTGCAGAACGCAGTAATAAGTGTACATAAAATTTATATACTCCAAATAGTTTTTGTAAGAAAACCAGCAAAACTTTAATTTATACGAAAGTAAAAAATTAAATTAAAAATAAAAAATCATTAAAAGTCAACATGATTTTCAAGGTCATTTTTATCATTCAATGTATCTCATGAACCAAATATGGTATTTGCATCGATCAGTTGTCAATCGACGTGTATTTACATTTTTGTGCTGTTTCGACCTTTATAAAAAAATCGTTAAGCCGTTTTTTTTTAATTTAATAAAAGAAAATCCGAAAAACTAGAATTTCTTTCATAAAAAATAAATTTTTAGCCTGATCCACACAGCTCAATAATAAATGTTTATAAAATTTATACATTGCTATCAGCTTTTGAAGAGAAACCAGCAAATTTTTTTTGCATGGGTTTATATATTTTGTTTAAAGACTTTTTTATAAAATCAATCAAAGTTTTATAATATTTGAGCTGAATTTGAATAGTTTTCACAGTGTTTTAATTATATAAAAAAACTGCTCAAATTTTGAAAACCAACAAAATTTCAATCAAATTTGCTTTTTAGCTAATCAACGCTTTAGTGTTCGTAAGATTTCAATTAGTTCCTCCAGCATCATGTGTAATACATTTTACTTTTTACATGCAAATGAACCTATTTTTGACTGCATATTCAAAATTTACCAATAGAATGGATAAAGCAATTATTAGTCTCATTTATGTAAAATCGTAAAAAAAGCAAATTCAATGATTATGTCGGTCATGGCAAGTTTAAAAAAAACTATTCAAAATGGCCACCTTGTGAGAAAATATCTTCAGTGGGCGTAATAACAAAAAGGTCATTTATTTTTGCTAGCGCTCTTTTGTCCATCAAGCATCGATTTAAAAATAACAAATAACGTAAAAACGGCTTTGTAGCCTGCCCCCTCCGGTTGATCCGCGTGAATATTCAATCAAACCAATCCACCCGCCAATCAACAAAAGCCTTACGTAATCAATGGACGCTCCAGTAGATGATATGGTTGATATTAACTCATTTTAATAACTGTTATGAGCACTGCTTATTATTATTATTTAAATTAGAATTAGTTTCATAAATATTTTTTTTGTGTTCAATATTTTTAATATTTATGTAGATATTACTGGGAAGTTGACCGTGTGGACCTCAAGGGTCGCACCTCGCGGCTTGTTTGCTTCTATACTGCAACTTTTGCCTTTAACATCGGCAAAACGTTCAAAAGGAATAATTGAGTAAAGTCTGCCTTATTCGGCAGACTACAAGTTGCTTTTTTATTCGGCAATTTCAATATTCAGAAATATCGGCTGCATGTTCTTTTGGACTGCGCCAAACAAGTGGCAATTTATCAATTGCCGGTAGGTCTCTAGAAATCTTTATTGTTTTCTTTTCTTTTTTGAGAATAACTTCTTTCGCAGTTAGAAGAAGATTATATCTCTAGAAGATTATCGGAGAGGATGCCCATGAATTGTTCTACCACGCGCTCCACGCGCAATAAATACATTGCTTGACGATCCTACAATAATCTAATTATATTCTTCTTCTCGCATAATTATTTGTGGTGATTTTAATCTTCCCTATATTGAATGGCAAACATCTCCATGCATCAGTATTAGCTCCACTAACAGACAATCTCACATGGTTTCCAATTTTCTCTCGCTGTCATCCTTTTCTCAATTTAATTCTGTCATAAACTTGAATGGTCGTCTTCTGGACCTTGTATTGTCTAGCATTATTTCAGATAATTTATCTTTGATGCCTGCTCCTCATCCTTACGTTCCTCAAGATTTTCATCATCTTCCTCTTTTACTCAGTGTTTTCTTTATCTCTTTCAAAGTCTCCGAAAGTACGCAAGTAATTCAAGTTAAGCTTTTGGAAAGCTAACTACCAAGCTCTGTCAATGGAGCTGAGTTTGATTGACTGGGTGTGTTTCTTTCATAATCTTACTTGTGAAGAGGCACTCTTTAAGTATTATTCCCATCTTTGCGAACTTATTTCCCGTTTCACTCCTTATCATAAACGTTCTAAGAAGACTGATCCTCCTTAGCTCACGAGCACACATGGAAGCTTTAAAATTAAAAAGTCAAGACTATCACATTTTTAAATCCATCAGACCAACTGAATCTTACACTAGCTTTTCAAACTACGTGCACTAGCTAAGTCTGAAATTAAAAAAGATACTGCGTACTACTTTACTAGCATTGAACATTCACTCCGTTCTTGTCAAACTAAGCCTTTCATTTTCAATGCCAGTTTATCCTCTGGCTCCTTTCCTAATTTTTGGAAACAAGCTAATATTTTCCCAGTGATTAAATCTGGTTCCCCGTCAGATGCTTCAAATTACCGCCTCATTTCTCTATGTTCATGTTTTCCCAAGCTTCCTGAACGTATAGTTTACAATAAAAATTTTCAATCCCTTTTCTGTAAGTTGTCACCTGCTCAGCATGGCTTCCTTCCTAACCACTCAACCAACTCGAACCTTCTTGAACTGACCCACACAGTCACATCATGCACAAGTTGATGTTGTGTACACTGATTTCAGTAAAGCCTTTGACACGGTTAATCATTTTATCCTACATCATAAGTTGGTTCACTTCGGCTTGTCTTGTCCGTTATCTTGGCCTATGTGGTGCTTTCTCCTCTCCGGTGTTTCTCAAGGATCTATTCTTGACCCTCTTCTATTCCTTCTTTTTATCAATGATCTCCCTCTAGTTGTAAAGTCTCAGTGTCTTTTGTACGCTGATGATTTAAAGATCTACAGAGTTATTCGATCACAACAGGATTGTCTTGCTCTTCGATCCGATCTGGATGCTGTCTACATATGGAGTCTTAATAATAATCTCCCTCTTAACATACACAAATGCCACACAATGTCTTTCTCCTTAAAACCTAATCCACTCAGTCATATTTACACCTTACAGAATCTCCCGCTAACTTCTGTCTTCCAAATTAAAGATTTCGGAGTGACTTTTGACCCGAAACTAATTTGAGGCTCATATTGCGGCGACCACCACGCGTGCCGCTCGAGTCTCTGGGTTTGCACTAAGGCACTCGCACATATTTACTGACATTTTTTCCTCCATGTGCTTATACACCAGCCTCGTTAGACCCATCCTTGAATAGTGTTCTCAGGTTTGGCTACCACATCATCAATTTTTGGACTTTTTGTTAGAATCCGCCCAACGCAAATTTACTCGTTTACTTTTTTTAAATTTAATATTCTATACTTGATCGACTTGCCAAGCTTCAACTTTCTACATTGAATTCCCGTAGACTCCTTTTGGATGAATGTTTTCTGTTTCGGCTTCACCACCGTCAATTAAACTCTATCCTTCTCGAATACTTAGAGTATCGTACTTCGTTATGTCCTACTAGGTACGACAATATTTTTGTCGTACCATATGCTCGGACTGAACTTTATTTCAATTCGCCAATGTTGTGTCTCCCGTCTCCCTAGACTTCATAATGAACTGCAACGTGGTCCGATTCCTAATTCATTAATTAGTTTTAAGCGTAGACTTAAGAGCGTATTATACAATTAATTTTTTTTGGCTTCATTTTATCTTGTAATTGGGCTATTAGTGTGTTGGATGAATAAAATATAAAATAAATAAATAAATAAATGATGGCTTCCTATGGACAAGCATTCCATACAATCCGTGGTACCACGGAAGAAACATGATTTTCTATATGATTTCTGTCATTCGTCATATGATGAGTCGGTTTATGTGCTACGGTGCTGCCATAGTTAATGGACATAATTTTCGTTTGTCGTGTGAAAAAAACCGTGGATCTCTGAATTCAACGATGAAACGTCGGAAAAATAGTTAAATAGTTTTAAAGTGGAAACCATCCATATAAAAATGCGAAGAAAGTGCTCTAACACGAAAAACTGGAATATATATATATATATATATATATATATATATGTATATGTATATATGTGTGTGTGTGTGTGTGTGTTCTTTTTTCGCTTGCCTTGTTGCAACCTCATTCAATGGTCGCCAATGCAACATTAATATCTTTCTTAACTGTTGGGCACAAACCAACTACAATTAGCAACTATCAACTTCATCTAAATTATTTAGTTGAAGATTTTTCGAATGGAAAATCACATAGTTGAACACGCATAACACTGCCTTCGTCTAATATGGTTCTGGATTAACAATTTTCAAAGAGTCCATCAAAATGCTTTCCCCTCTGTATGTTGTGACCCCGCAACTACACGCACCGTACCTAATTTCTATGAAGTGCAAAAACACTTCAACGCACAAATAATCATGTACATTACATGATTACGGACATTGGCCGCTTTGCAATTAGAGAAATGCATACCTCATAATAGCCAAAGGTTAATGAGGGCGGAAATTGCTGATCTATAATTTGGTCGATACATCCAAAGAAAAAAGTACTTGCGTGTGCGATAAGCAAAAAATGTGTGCAGAGCAAAACGGCCCGGTTGAGAGGCGAACGCCAGTTAGAGGAAAACAACCTATAATAAAACATCTAAATTAATCTAATTAGCGTTTAAAATATTCATTTTGAAAAAACCCAGACAATCTTCCGCCAAAACACGGCAAAGCACGGTGTCTTGGAGTTATAACATTTTGGTGGCAGCGGTGGGATCGTTCCCTGGTGGGTTCATTCCCTAAAAAAAATTAAGTTTAAAACAAGAGCGTAGGTATTTGGCAAACGGTGGGCAGTGTAAATAAAATACCCGGATTCCTCAACTTTAGGGCGTGAAGCTCGCCGGGTAAAGCAGCAACGCAGCGAAAAGGAAAAGCCGTTTTTCAGGATTTCATCCCTCGCAAAGCAAGGCCTTCAGCAAGACGGGAAAATATTCGCAAACGAAGCGAAAAGGGAATTAGCAGCAGGTACAGACGCTGAAAAGTCGAATACATGGAAAAGAAGTACGACAACAGCGAACAAACGGGACCAAGCGTAAGCGAAGAAGTATTTTTATATTTTAATTAAGTACCTTATTTTTAATTAAGCAAAAAAAAGTGTAATTCATTCCCCTTTCGTGTCATTTCGTGTTATTAATTATCCCTCTCGTGTGAGTTATGGTTATATCGTTGTGTTCAATTTAGTGCGGGAAAACTTACGGGACCAACATTCTCACGCTAAAGTATCGGTCGACTGTAGAGCGCTTTTTGAGGTTCTACCATTCCATAACGAGCGCGGTCCATTACAACGCCGTCCGATGGAATTCAAAGTGAGCATTAACGATGTTTTCAATATCGTGCCAATGTTTAGTGGCAAATCGACCTGAACAAATTCATTGCTTGCGGAAACATCCTGATTTTATCCGCGAAAACCGAAGCGGAACAAAAGGTGTTCCTGGAGCTTGTCAAAACCAGACTACAAGGGCCTGCATTCGAACTAATTCAGTTCAGATCCTTTACCAAGTGGAATGATCTTGTACGGGAATTAAAGAAAGCCTTCAAAGAGGAAAAATCGCGTTCCTCTACTCAAAACGAATTGTTAGCTGCAAAGCAACGACCCAACGAATCAGTAAAAGAATTTGGTGATCGTGTTAGCCATTTATTGTACTCCCTTAACTCAGCTACTTTTGCCAGTACCAGCGATGAAACAGTGCGGAATTTTCTCGCTGAAGAAAACAATAAACTTGGAATCCAAGTATTCGAAGACGGTGTGAGGAACGAAAATCTTAAGCTGATAATTAAAGCACATGCCGAAACTGACCTAAAAAGAGCAGTGGCAGTGCAGTGCAGAAAATCACGCGGCTCGTCTCGAGCGCACCTCACAATTATAAGCACCTAGAGCTCCTCACAAAACCTTCCACAATTCGAAACCTATCTGCCAAACATGTGGTATTATAGGACATAACAGTGAAACGCGCTACCGTAACACCGGTTTCTCAAATTTTGTGCCAAAACAGATAAAACAAGTAGTACGACTCTTAACTTGCGGGTATTGTAAAAAGCCCAACCATTCACAAGACGAATGCAGATATTTAAAAAAAAGCGTTTTACCTCGCCCACAAGTGAAATTTCAGTTTGAGCGGGATCCCAATCGAGCGGGAGGTCGCAATCCCTTTAAAGGAGGACGTGACCTGGGGTCTTCTTCTCGAGATCCAACCCATGAAATACGACACTCGACAGTAGGACAGTGTGACCCTATCCAAAATTTGGTTAACCCCTACGAAATGGGTACGGGAAACGAACATGTTCGAGAGGTCGAAGTCGGCAAACCGTCTCGAACATTAGTAACAGCCGATGTTGACAATTACAAAAACTGAACCTTAAATTATCCGTATCACTTTGTTCGGAGTTCAAAGAACCGGCAATACGAATCAAACTTCACCCTTCGAACAAACACTACCTCACTTTGCTGATCGATACAGGTGCGGATATTAGTCTTTTGAAAAACAAAAGTATAGAAAATATAATTTTAACTAACCACGTTACATGTAGTGAAGAATCTACACGTTGCAAAATCTCTACAATAGCAGGAGGTTCCGTGCGCACATCTGGTAAAATTGAAGGAACATTAGAATTTCAATCTCCAGATCAATTAATAACGTTGAGACATCCGTTTCACATACTTTCGGGAAATGTGAACTTGACCTACGACGGCATTATCGGGAATGACTTTCTAACAAAATATAGGTGCAGCATAAATTATTGTGACTCGCAATTAGAATTAAAGCTAGTAAACTTCGAAAAGGGTGCATTACAATCAAACAAGGTCGAACGTTTAGGTAAAAGCCCTAAACGGACAAGAAATAGAGATGGTCAGAGCGAAGATAAACGTTGCCAGAAAACTGAAGTTGATACTCGAAGAGATTACAAGGGTCTGATGAAAGGAACAGATAGTAATAAAAATCGTGACCAGCATATCCCAAATAAGGTATTATTACATGGAACCCCTGCTCACGAATAAAGTACCGTCACTTTGAAACCTCGCAGCAAGCAATTGATTGCGATCCCTTTTACAAATTCCAAAGACGTGGCAGTACATAAAAAACAAATTAGCCCAGGCATTTATCTAGCTGGATCATTAGCACGACGAAAAAATGAAGAAATTAACGTGTTGGTAATGAACACTCTGGAAGAACCAGAGGAAGTAAATCTCGATGACATAAACCTTGAGTGAAGCGAACTAAACAAATTCGACATTCAACCTGGACAATTCACTAGCCATATAAAACGTAGACTAGCAAAATTGGAGTCTAAACTCGACTTAAGTCATTGCAATCGCGAAGAAAATAAAAGTAAACGGCAAATTTGTAGAGAAAACAACGATGTCTTCTATTTAGAAGGAGATCGTCTTACATCAACCAATGCTATAGAGCATAGAATAATAACAGAACAGTTCAAACAGTCAATATTTGTGAAGCCATACCGACTACCGGAGAGCCAAAAGAAGGAAATTCATAAGCAAGTGAACGAAATGCTTGAAGATAAAATAATACGCCCTAGTTTCAGTCCTTGGAACTCTCCCCTTCTACTGGTTCCAAAGAAAACGGATCCAACCAGTGATAAAAAATGGAGAGTAGTCGTCGATTTTCGGAAACTTAATGAAATTACAGTTGGAGATGCATACCCATTGCCTAATATTACAGATATATTAGACCAATTGGGCAAAGCTAAATATTTTAGTACACTTCATCTAGCTAAAGAATTTCACCAGATTCAAGTAGAGGAAATGGATAAGGAAAAAACCGCCTTTAGCACACCATTCGGACATTACGAATATAATCGAATGCCATTTGGTTTAAAAAATTGCACCCGCAACGTTTCAACGTCTGATGAACAATGTTCTAATGGGTTTACAGGGGCTTGAATGTTTTGTGTATGTTGATGACATATTGATATACGGATACGATCTAGCCGACCACAATACGAAGTTAACTAAGATCCTTAACAGGTTGAGGCAAACTAATCTTAAACTCCAAACTGAAAAGTGCCACTTTGTAAAACGAGAGTTAGTTTACTTGGGACATATTATCAATCAAACGGGAATCAGACCCGACCCAGCTAAAACTAAATCTGTAAAAACATACCCAGTGCCAAAAAAGGCAAAAGATATTAAATGCTTCCTGGGTTTAGTAGGTTATTACCGCAGATTTATTCCTGATTTCGCAGAAACAGCTAAGCCTTTAACCAATCTGTTAAAGAAGGATGTCGAATTCAAGTGGGATGCTTTCTGTGATGAAGCATTTACCACCTTAAAAAACAAGATCATAAATCCTCCGATTTTAGCTTATCCAAATTTTAAGGGAGAATTCGTAGTTACGACTGACGCAAGTGACGTTGCGTTAGGCGCAATACTCTCACAAGGTACTATAGGACAAGACAAGCCTATTTGTTTCGCAAGTCGAACATTAAACGATGCTGAAACACGTTATAACACAACAGAGAAAGAGCTACTAGCGATTATTTTTGCCATAAAACAATTTCGATCATATATATATGGAAAAAAATATGCACAGACCACAGACCATTGCAATGGCTCGTAAACCTCAAGAATCATACGTCAAGATTAGCGCTAAGGAGAATCCTCCTGGACGAATACGAATACAAAATCGTTTATAAATCAGGTAAACAGCAGAAGTAGGGCAAATGATATCCGAATCTCGAAAAGACGCCAGTTTACTCTATATTGAAACTTTACCGATACCACTCAGAAGCTTAAAGGACCAAAAGACAGTAAAGTCATGTTAAGAAAATGTACGTGGCATTTGTACTAAAGGTAAAATGAACTCGGTGGGTTTCTCGTTACCGAACTTTGACAACAAAACAAAAAACGAATTTAAAGCTTTAATGGAGGAAGTCTTCATTAACCAAGGTATATATATATATTTATACATAGACAGTAGAACCTTCTTGAACGATCCTGACGACATCAATAAAGCTATATTTGAATATCACGACTCCCCTTTTGAAGGCCATCAAGGTGTATCACGAACCTTGAAAAGAATGAAAGCGAGATACTATTGGCCTACAATGACGCAAGACATCAAAACCTACATCCGTAAGTGTGCATCTTGCCAATTGAACAAGAACGGAAAACTTCCCCCGGTACCAATGAAAATAACAACAACTAGTAGCACACCATTTGAGCGTGTCGCTCTAGACATAGTCGGACCATTCTCAACCAGTTACAACGACCGCAAATACATACTAACGTTCCAAGATGACCTGACCAAATTTTCAGAAGAATAGGCGTTACCCAACGCTGAAGCACCATCAATAGCAAGAACTTTCGTAGAAAACATTATCTGCCGACATGATATGCCTCTTTCTTTACTAACCGATCAAGGCGCGAATTTCTTGGGTAAAGTATTTACGGAAGTATGTAAGCTGCTAAAAATAAAGAAACTCAATACTACCCCGTATCACCCTCAAACTAACGGAGCTTTAGAGCGCAGCCATAAAACGCTAGCGGAGTATCTTCGTCATTATGTAGATAATGACCCTCTCACATGGGACACATGGATCCCTTATGCTATGTTCGTATATAACACTACACCGCATAGTAGTACTGGTCTCACACCATACGAAGTGTTATACGGTTTCCCAGCTAGTGTTCCTAGTATCCTCGAGCAAAAGCTGAAAATTTCTTATAATTATGATGACTACGTAAATGAACTACGTGTGCTTTAACAGTATGGTTATCAGACGGCTAACGACAGATTGAACAGAAAAAAAGGAGGTCTCCAAAAGATATTACGATAAGGCAGCAGTTCCAAAGCAATTTAATGTAGGAGATAAGGTTCTAATCAAAAACCAAACTAGAAATAATAAACTCTGCTCTCTTTGGAAAGGCCCTTATGAGATCAGAAAAGTACTATCTATTGAGAATACTGTAGTTAAAGTTGACAACAAATTAAAAGTTTTACACAAAAATAACCTCAAAATTTTTCAGTAATAAAGCACTGTTAATGGCACTACAAAATTATTTTATACAGTACTCAGCCCATTTTAAAACTAATTTTAATGTGATGGATCTATTGTTGACTTTCCTTGGACTTGTAACCTGCATACTTGGGTCGTCTAAATTTACTTTCATTCCCAAAGGCTCGGTTATTTATTTCGAGGAGATTGGGAAAGCGGAACTATACTCCAGCAAACGGAAGCTTGTGGTTTATTATGACCTCGGAAATTTAAAGATAGTGCTCCAACACGCCAAACACTATGTTTTCGAAATCAATAAGTTGTGTAACCAATTGAACAGTAGTAGTAATCTGAAAATAATATGTAATGGCACAGTTGCAGAAATGAATCACCTATTAGGCGATACTATGAATAAGTACGATTTGCTAATGAATGGCAACCGTCGAAGTAAGCGTGGGTTGATAAATGCCATAGGTACTGTAAGTAAATCTCTCTTTGGTACCTTGAATGAAAACGACGCAGTCTTCTACGATAGACAGATAGAAAAGTTAAGGTTGAGCAAAAACCACCTATAAGCACTGGTAAGAAACCAGGCCGTTATCTTGGAAACGACGGCAAATATATTTAATAGGTCAGAAGAGACTATTGAAAATCAGTTCAATTAGCGCTAAGTTAGAAACTCTTGGTCAGATAGTAAATAAGCTCTCTAACTCAACTCGTGATCAAAATTCACTCGTGGAAATCGAATTACTTACCTCTCTGGTCACATTAATCATAATTAGATACGAAAACACCCTCAACGATATTTTAGGCATGCTTACTGATGCAAAGCATGGCAAACCCCATCCGAGCGTAGTAACACCTGAGCAGTTAAGAAAGGTGCTTGTCACAATCAAACAAGAAACTCCTAATGGCATGAAACTTCCCCTCATAATAAACGGAGATAATATTCTCAAGCTTTACCTAATAATGACTACGAACGCTATAGTCTAAAAGCAAAAGGTAATATACGAACTAAAAATTCCTCTAACATCCAATGGAAATTTCAACCTTTATAAGGTCATCCCATAGTAACTTAGTATTTATCTGTTCTCTGTTAGTAGAGGACGATAAGGAATGCTATTACAGCCTGAGCTCATAAAAACTAACAATTTGCAAAAATTTAGAACGGCATTTTCTGTGCCCGATGGCACACCCGCTACATAACGTAAATTCTAACTCCCCACAGTGCGAAATTGAATTGTTACGCGAAAGTGACGCATTCCCCGGAGAATGCTAAATCAGGCAAGCCAACCTCTCAACGATTTGGATTCAATTAACGCAACCTAATAAGTGGTTATTCTCGTCGCTCAAGGATTATAGGGTAGACGAAACTTGTCCGGACACTACTATAACGCATAGACTTCAAGGAACAATGATAATAGAAATTTTCGCAAAATGTTACCTTAAGACACTGGGCCTGACTATCCGAGCCTATAACGACAAGACAACCACAATATACAATTCATATATACCGCTTCTAAATATCTCCGCAACTCTGGTTGACATGTCACAACCAATCCCAAACTTCTTTAGCAAAGTAGGTTTTGTAAAGTTCTCTAGCAAAGAACGGTTAGCAAGAGTCTCTGAAAATATAAAAAAACATTAAAAATGAGGAATCGACAGAACTAATGACTTAAAATGTGCACGATACTCATCATTACATTGCCATCTATGCAATACTGTTCCCTATATTAGCGGTATTCTTTTACGCAAAATGTAAAGACCGAAATCCTCCCTCATCCAATTCAAATTCTGGACCTTTGGTAGACAACACCTCACGGAATACGAACGACTCGACGGATACTAACACGCCAGTATTCGTACAACATATACGAGTATTAGTTCTCAATACAACAACGCAATATCTATCTACACGAAAGGGAAATGAAAGTGGGAAAACTTGAAATAATTATTAAAAAACTATACTTTAAAACAATATTAAGATTACAAAAATATAGAAAAAAAATTTCATTTTATAAAAATATTTTTACGTATCTTTATACCAAATATGATCGAAAAATTTCACTTACTAGACTATTTTATGTAAGAAAGGAAAAATAAAAGCTTCTTGCCTATTATATATACGCAGTTCTGGATGCCCGGAGAGGCATTTTACACCACCAAAACAACTTTTAGTTCCGAAGGAAGGCACAGATATAAGCAGTGGCGTACCCCCCCCCCCCTTTAGTAAACAAGCTGAGCCAGCCCTGATTACGATAATACTGTCTGTGCTTAGTGACAGTTTCACTTTCCCCTGCATTTACTTTATTAGTTGCTTTCTTTTCTGGCGTGTAGGTATTGAAGGCGTTGTAAACATGCATATACACTTTACGGTTCCTAGGAAGTCTATGAATACAGTGTAGATTCTTTCACACGTCAAGCGCATCATTTTATAATTTGAATGAAAATATCATGAATGATTCAAGTAAATGAAACCAGACATGCAATCGGGCTAAAGTCTACCAGAATTATTTTTGGAGGACTCCAACTTTGACCGGTGAAAAAGTATGATTAGGTATAATTACACAATTATATCTTCAAATCTACACCGAAGCACTAACAAACGTACCTAGTCAAGACTTCAAAAATATGACCCCCCCCCCCTTATCAAAATCCTGCGTATGCTACTGGATATATGCACACCAATATCACTTTAAACCCCCTTTAACATCTGCTTTTAAGCCAAAGTTTTCCGTTGATAGAACTTCACTAGACCTTCAAATCCTTATCCAAAATATTGGAACAACGTGATGGTTCGATTTATCGGGAAGCGGATCATTCCTCTGACGCGTGTTAAGACGAACGCACCATATGTTATAGGTTTGGTAAAGCAGGCGTTAATAAACTCAAATAAAAATTCTGTGCAGGGAAAAAGCTCTAGCATAAAGAGGCCTCACCAACATCAGAGGTCTCATTTGCCTTCTGACAGTTCTGAATTAAATGCCGACAACTCCACTTCACTTTACCATGTCAATCTTATTCGTATATTGCCGTGAGATTGATCCCTGTTTAATCTCGCGCCTCCCTAAGAATATCAAATACACATCAGACCCGTAGCAACTCTGAGGTGCTTCTAAAAGAAGATTTTGTGCACTATAAGAAACTATATCCCGACCACTATAATTGGTCCACCCACAGATGATCTCCGACATGCTTCAAGACATAAAATGGACACTTTTTTACCTTTATTTTTTTAGGTGCGTTTAGTTTTTTTAAAAAGATGTGATTGGGCTCATTCACTTTATGGCATGTTGCGCTATTCCGTTTGTACCTCATACGTTTGGTATTGATATTGGCAATTGTAATTAGTGAGACTTCGCGTTCGAAGCCGCAACGAAATTGCAAGGCAACGAGACTCTCGTCCCGTTGGCCTTATTGGACGTTAAGTCCTGGGACGAGGCAACAAACCCGTGGGTCGTTATAGACAAATTGGGTTCGGCATCTACTTGGTTAGACGGCGATGGCTGCTGGCAGGCCAGCTCTGTTCGGCGCGTGATGTCGTGGGTACGGTTGCCTATATCAAGTCCCGAATCTCATTTTTTAAAGATTCAGCCATTTTAATTGCCCTATTTACAAATTCAACCAAAATAGTCCTAAGGACCTCAAGCAAAACAACATAACTTTATGAGGCTCGACCTATTATTTTACTTCAAGATTATTCTCGCGCGAGTTACACCTATACCCCCAGTTCCACCTATACCTATAGTTATACCTACACCCACAAAATGCTTAGACAAAGAGATAACAACCATATTGTCCTTTGGAAATAGCATCCAAGAATTAAAATAACAAAACTAATTAAATTTCTCATATCACAATCAAATTTGCTTAATAATCAAATTTGCCTTTACTTGTCACATTCATTTCCTTTCAAATCTTGTTTATCTTAAGAATTTAATATCTCTTGACCACCCACGAAAGAATTGCTGACTTGCACATCTGCATCCGCAATTCCAGATACGAATATCGCATCAATCTAATTACAGTCTCAAGCCATGGGAAATTAGAGATAAGGATTAGTATAAAAGACCCGATCAAGAGATCGAGGCAGAGCAGTGTAAAATTCACAATTAATACTGTAGTATGGTCATAAACCATCGGTAAATGAACACACAAAGCTTTGTAGCATGTACACAAACAATATATTGAGCTAAAGTTTTTAACACGTACACGAACCGATCTATTCATTACACTGTTATATTTAGCACTAATGGTTATCAATAAAATGAACATGATCCTAAAATGAACATGATCCCACAATGGATATGAATCATGAATACTAGTAACGATAAATTCTATGAATACTAGTAACAATAAATTCTAGAGTAATGTCCTCGACAAAGTAACATGAGTTCTAATTAGGGCAATTGTATTAATGAGAACCCATGTGATAAGTGTTGGATTGTTTGTAAATATTAAAATGTAAAGTAAGGGAATTTCGATTAAGTATTGGAAATTTGTGTTATAGATTCTAGAGTGGGGAGTAAGTTTAAATTGTATAAAAGGAAAAGAATTAAGAAAATAAAGACAGTCTTTTAAGACCTCGCAAAGAAAAGTATTGATTTATTTAATACCTGCCTTGTTATCGGCAGCCTAGTCTCTTGCGATACTTTGCTTCTCATCAGCAAAGTAAAAACTTTGCCTCACAGTGGCAAATTGTTGCTTCAACATAAGCAACTTTTAACTTGGGACATATCGGCTGCACGAGCATTGCTCAGCGCCAAACATGATGCAATCCAAAGATTGCTCGTAGGTTCTAATTGTTCCTCCTCCTTCCCAAAAACTAAAGTGTATATTCTACAGGAAGAAACTCATCATCTCTCTAGATGAGTATAGGAAGCGGAACCCTCACCTGCACGGAGCAGGTATAGCACCAAACTCACTACATGGCGATCCTGCCCATCACGGACCAAATATAACGACAGCGACAGAGATCGAAGACGGAGAAATTAATACAGAGGATGAATTTCTACGAGTTTTCGAAAAGTGCGTAATCCTCACAGAAGAATTCGCGACAAAAAAAAGACGAAACGAATATGTAGCACCAGCGGCATCTAATTAACAGACACCAATTTATACGCCATCGCCAAATCCTGGCCCACGTCCGAGAAGACTTGAAGAATTTTGCCGGAAAAAGCATCAGAAGGAGCCACTCATCCCAAAAGTACTATACAGAAAACGTGGAGGACAAGCATTCAAATTGCGACGCGACAAGGCAATTCTTCATCGCATGATCCACATCTCATCGGGAAAGCTACGCAAAACATTTAAAACTAGACTAGATAGCCTCAGAAAAAAATAAAAATTGTTATAATTAATCATCATTAAAAGGAATATAAATATTGTATCTTTAAAAAATTCTTTTAATAAATTAAGCAATAATGGGCAATAACTGCAGTAACAATGCGAATATTTTCGAGGAGTATAGACAAACAATCAGTATTTCTGCTATTTTTTCCATCATATTTATTGTTATATACATCTATAACAACAAACAAAAGAAGTATGCGAGAAAAATTGTTGACAGGAATATTGTGTTAGGACGGAACAATGTTTCCAAAAAAATATATGTATATATAATATAAAACGAGGGTATAACTCTCTTACCAAATGTCGACAGATAGAATAAAAGAAATTATAACTGAAATACAAACTAATTTAACAAATTTGAAAAAAACGAAAATTTATACGGTAAAAACTCTAAAAGACAAATTAGAAAATACAATTAATGTAGAAAACGAATGTATAGGACTTTTCAACAACCTTAAAGAAGGTGAAGAACTAGAATTAAAAACAATCTTTTCATCTACCTGTAACAACTTAATTACAGAACTAATACATCGGCTAAAAGCTGCAAATATCTTAGTAAAAATAAAAAACAACGTAATCTACACAGAATTGGTGGAATTCAATATTGAGACAGCAATGAAAATTATACCCACTTTCGACGAAAAATTTTCAGAGTTAGACACATTCTTGACAATAATAAAATTATTAGAGAATAAATTAACATCTAAAGGTAAAAAAGAATTGCTGAATCTAGTTATACATATTAAACTGAGTCCCAATGTAAGAACGCGCCTGAACACAACGTCTATTGGTAGTATAAACTCTTTAGAAACTGAGTTACGACTCAAATATAAAAATAATAAAACAATACCTCAGATCCATACACAACTTGCTAATATCACCCAAAATCGTATGCCCATTTCGACGTACAAAGACAAAATTTTGAACTTTGTAAATGACTTTAACCAATTACAAATCCGCGAGTTCGGTACTAGCACTAACGACATTGCTAAGCAAGCAATCAAAACCATCAACGATTCCTATGCACTTACTGTCTTTAAAAACGGTTTAAATGCCCAAATTAGAAACACCGTGTTTGCAGAACGACCACAAAATTTCAGCGAAGCTATTACATTAGCAACTGAAATCGAAAATAATGAACTACAGCAAAGTAATATTCCGCATATAAATCGAGATAACAAACATAACAATTTTCATGGTAAGAGACAATATGTATAGTCAGAATAAATCTAACAGTAACTACAATGATAAACGTTATCAACCGCGTAAAAACTTTAACTGTAGTCAACCTAGACATAATATACAGAATAACATTAGATATCGTAACAACAACTACAATAGAGATCAAATTAACTTCAATAATCGTAGAGGTAATAACAATTTTAACAGACAAAACTTTAGAAGAATAAGAATAGTAGAAAACCAGGGAAACGCGATAGATTCCCGAGAGGAACTCGGCAACCTCCCGGAAGAAACAAAGTGATTAATGCCAACAATAATACCAATTACAAAATAAATAGTAAAATATATAGGATAACGGGTATAAACACGAATTACATTAGGATCTTTAATGAAAACAAAAAGAGATGGCTACAGTTACTGGTAGATATGGGTGCTGACATCTCTACATATAAAATCAATAATCAAACAACAGAATTCAATATTGAAACTCACAATAAATGCAAACTCACTGGTATCACGAATGAAACCACAATGTCTTTAGGAACTATAAAATTGTATTTTAACATTGAGAATACAATCATATCCAATACATTTCATACGGTAGACGAGAATTTTCCAATCGAAACTGATGGCATTATAGGGCATTATATGCTAATAAAATTCATGTGTAAAATCGACTACGAAACATATACCATATCCTTCAATACTCAAGACAGAGATATAGTGTTACCCATGTATACCAGAAGAGTTAACATGGCAAATATTGAGATTCCCGCAAGAACAGAAATTATAATACCTATAGACGTAGACAGAAATGAAGACAGTGTAATTTTAAACAAAGAGATTGAAAAAGGGTTATATTTGAGTAACTGTATAATTCCAGCAAAAGGTATATGTCATGTGAAAATACTTAATACCAATGATCATGACATAACTCTGAGAACCTTTCAAACAGAGGTAGAACCATTACAAAATTATAATACATTAAAATCCAATCAGAAATTTGACAGAAAAAGCCTAGCGAAATTAGTTCAAGTTATGAATACAGACAGTCTCGACAGTCAGGCAAACAAAAGCTTATTAGAAATTATTGAGGAGTACCAAGACGTATTCCATCTTGAAGGTGAACACCTCACAAAGAATAACTTCTATAAACAAAAACTCAAAACTTGCGACGAGAGCCCAGTCTATATTAAAAACTATAGATTACCACACACACAAAATGATGAAATAATTAGGCAAGTACGGGAACTAGAAGATAATGACATTATCGAACAATCCACAAGTTCATACAACTCACCCTTGTTAGTAGTGCTTAAGAAGAGCTCAGATGATAAAAAGAGGTGGAGATTAGTCGTTGATTTCAGAAAGCTAAACGACAAACTGGTGAACGATAAGTTTCCATTGACAAGATTGGAAGATGTCCTAGACAAGCTAGGTAGGGCAAAGTATTTTTCAACTTTGGACATGACTATTTCGTTTCACCAGATCGAACTAGAAAAGGAATCAAGACCTTTAACTGCTTTCTCAACTAACGATGGACATTTTCATTTCAAAAGATTACCTTTTGGATTGAAAATATCATCGAATAGCTTTCAAAGGATGCTTACCATTGCACTAACTGATTTAAGCAATTCAGCATTCCTATATGTGGATGATATCATGGTTTTCGGATGCAGCATTAAACATCATAATGAGAATTTAAAAAAAGTTTTGCAGAGACTTCGTAAATACAATTTGAAACTAAATCTGAACAAATGTAAATTTTTAAAATCCGAAGTAGTCTATTCAGGACATTTAATTACAGCAGATGGTATAAGAACCGACCCTGCTAAACATGAAGTTATCAAAAACTATCCCATCCCGAAGACCGCGGATGAAGTGAGAAGATTCGTAGCTTTCTGCTACTACTATCGTCGATTCATACCAACCTTTGCGGAAACAGCAAAAAGTTTGAACTCCCTTTTAAAGAAGAAAACACCATTTGTCTGGGAAGAAGAGCAGCAAAAAGCATACGATCTCTTAAAGCGTAAATTGATTTCACCTCCAATTTTACAATATCCTAATTTTGATAAACGTTTCATTTTAACCACAGACGCATCAAATTTCGCATTAGGAGCTATATTGCCTCAAGGAGAAATTGGTGAAGATTTACCAATCTCGTACGCGAGTAAATCCTTGAATAAGCACGAATTAAATAAACCTATTATAGAAAAGGAACTGTTAGCGATACACTAGGGAATTAACTTTTTTAGACCATATTTATATGGACGAAAGTTTACAGTTGTGTCTGATCACAGACCTTTGGTATCTTTGTTCACTCACAAAAACCTATCTTCGAAACTAACCAGGATACGTCTAGACCTGTCTGATTACGACTTTGAAATTATATATAAAAAGGGGAATATAAACACGAATGCGGATGCACTATCAAGAATACAAATTAACTCTGATATACTTAAATCAATGATACCTCCGACAAATGATAATAATGTTAGCAAAAAGCTACTGGCAATTACGAGAAGTAAAACAAAAAAGGGGACTCATAATTCAGAAATCTGCAACAAAAGTGATAACAAAAACGAAGAGATTGATCACCTCCATGCGTTTGAATGCACTTCACTGTCAGATATTAAAGGAGCTCTAAAATTGAAATTTAATAATTTGCGCAGCAGTGGAATTAAAAATGATGATATATACATAGCTAGAGAGAAAGATAATATTATAGTGCGCTACAGTGATAAAGATGAAAAGAAATCCGTTTCCGTCAACGATAAGCTGATAGTTCGTGAAAACAGTAATGATAATTCATACACAAAATTAGTTTCTGTTATGAAGAAATTGCTAACCTATTCACAGAACAATAGCATAAAGGCACTAGCACTCACGAGAAATGATGATATATTTAGGTACGTACCGAAAGACGAATTCAAGAAGCTTTTTAATGCGTTGCAACGGGAAGAGAAAGATGAATTGAAAATACTAATATATAAACCACCCTTACGAATTCTAAACGTCGATAAACAAAAAGAATTAATTTATGAATATCACAATTCGCCACACGGAGGACATACAGGAGTACATAAAACTTTATTAAAACTAAAACAGAGATATTGTTGGAAGGATATGAACAAAATGGTAAAGAAGCACGTAAGCCAATGCGAAATATGTAAAAGGAATAAAATAACCAAACACACAAAGGAAAATATGATTGGACCACTAAGATTTGCAAATAATTACCGATACATTCTCACTATTCAGTGTGAGTTGACAAAATATGTGACTGCTATACCCATAGAAAGTAAGGATGCTACTACTGTAGCGAAAGCATTTGTAAATAACTTCATTCTTTTCTATGGTCATTTTAAAATTCTCAAGACGGATCTAGGAACCGAATTCACTAACAGTTTAATGAAGGAAATATGTGATTTGCTACAAATTAAGCAGATATTTTCAACCCCATCCCATCATGAGACTTTAAAAGTAGTAGAACGAAATCACCGTGTCCTAAACGAATATCTACTGTGTTTTGTTGAAAACAACAATTAGGGCGAATGGTTACCTTTTTATACATTCTCCTATAATACAACACCACATATAGACACAAATTACACTCCTTATGAACTAGTTTTCGGCAAACTCTCATATTTACCTAACGATATTTTGAAAGATTCTGAAAAAATTTACAACTCAGAAAATTACGCAAACGAATTGAAACTTAGACTCAAAATGTATTTAACAAAAGCTAAAGAATTAATTGAGGAAACAAAAACGGCAGGATTAACAAACAATCTTACAACAATCCGCTAAATGCTAGAATAGGTGACCTTGTACTAGTCAAATCAGAAAATAGAAGAAAAAATAAAAAACCATACAAAGGCCCATATAGAGTATTAGAGTCCAAAGGTGTAAAAACATTAATCGAAATTGAAAATAAAAACAAGCCGTGAGGTGCGACCCTTGAGGTCCACACGGTCAACTTCCCAGTAATATCTACATGAATATTAAAAATATTAAACACAAGAATATTTATGAAAATACTACTACTTTAAATAATAATAATGAGAGGTACTCATAATCGTAATTGAAATGAGCTCATATCAATCATATCATCTACTGTAGCGTTCATTGATTACGTAATGCTTTTGTAGGATGCGGGGTGGATTGGTTTGATTGACTATTCACGCGGATAAATCAGAGGGGGGCGGGCTATAAAGCCTTTTTTACGTTATTTGTTATTTTTACATCGATGCTTGAAGGATAAAAGAGCGCTAGCAAATGCATTTTTGTTATTACGCCCACTGAAGAGGTTTTCTCGCGAGGTGTCCATTTTAAATAATTTTGTTCAAAATTGCCATGACTTCGGCATAATCATTGAATTTGTGTTTTGTCACGAGCCGTTTTTTAGGTTTTTTTGGATCATACACAATAATTTGGCCAGTTTCTCTTCGAAAACTATTAGGAATGTATAAATTATATAAACATTTATTACTGAGCTGTGCAAATCAGGTTAAAAATTTATTTTTTATGAAAAAAGTTCTAATTTTCCCATTTTCGTTTATTACATGGAAAAAACGACGGAAAGGACTTTTTATAAAGTTAAAAACATAAAAAAAAATTAATACACGTCGAATGACACCTCAATGATGCAAACATCATATATGGTTCGTGATATATAGTGGATGATAAAAATGACCTTGAAAATCATGATGACTTTTAATGATTTTTTATTTTTAATTTAATTTTTTACGTAAGCATGAAAAAAAAGTTTGCTGATTTTCTTACACCAAATCAGAAAATAGAAGAAAAAATAAAAAACCATACAAAGGCCCATATAGAGTATTAGAGTCCAAAGGTGTAAAAACGTTAATCGAAATTGAAAATAAAAACAAGCCGTGAGGTGCGACCCTTGAGGTCCACACGGTCAACTTCCCAGTAATATCTACATGAATATTAAAAATATTAAACACAAGAATATTTATGAAAATACTACTACTTTAAATAATAATAATGAGAGGTACTCATAATCGTAATTGAAATGAGCTCATATCAATCATATCATCTACTGTAGCGTTCATTGATTACGTAATGCTTTTGTAGGATGCGGGGTGGATTGGTTTGATTGACTATTCACGCGGATAAATCGGAGGGGGGCGGGCTATAAAGCCTTTTTTACGTTATTTGTTATTTTTACATCGATGCTTGAAGGATAAAAGAGCGCTAGCAAATGCATTTTTGTTATTACGCCCACTGAAGAGGTTTTCTCGCGAGGTGTCCATTTTAAATAATTTTGTTCAAAATTGCCATGACTTCGGCATAATCATTGAATTTGTGTTTTGTCACGAGCCGTTTTTTAGGTTTTTTTTGGATCATACACAATAATTTGGCCAGTTTCTCTTCGAAAACTATTAGGAATGTATAAATTATATAAACATTTATTACTGAGCTGTGCAAATCAGGTTAAATATTTATTTTTTATGAAAAAAGTTCTAATTTTCCCATTTTCGTTTATTACATGGAAAAAACGACGGAAAGGACTTTTTATAAAGTTAAAAACATAAAAAAAAATTAATACACGTCGAATGACACCTCAATGATGCAAACATCATATATGGTTCGTGAGATATAGTGGATGATAAAAATGACCTTGAAAATCATGATGACTTTTAATGATTTTTTATTTTTAATTTCATTGTTTACGTAAGCATGAAAAAAAATTTGCTGATTTTCTTTTAAAAACTGTTTGGAGTATATAAATTTTGTAAACATTTATTACTGCGTGCTGCAAATCAGGTTAAAAACTTATTGTTTATGGGAAAAAACCTAATTTTTAGCACTTTTTTCAATAAATTAAAAAACGGTTCCAACGATTTTTTTTCAAAACTTTATTGAATCATACAAATTTTAATACGCGTCGATTGACACCTTAACTTTGCAAATCGTATGTGTCGTTCCGGAGATATAACGCATGACAGAAATGACCTTCAAACGGGCAAAACAGCAAACCCCCCCGACCGAAGTGTCCCAAAAAGTAATCAGCTCTTAAAATTGCAAAGACGCTTCGATTGACACCTCAACAAAGTCGATACGACTTTGTTTACGTGAGTTATGCTCGTAGAAAAAACTGTCCACGAACGCACGTACGTACGCACACACACACACACATACATACATACTTCTTTCTAAAAACACTTTATATATACTCTATACACCTTAAAACGTAAAGAAATGCTGAAAATTTCAATTTCAATTTTCGAGGCGATTACAAGAACTTCCCATATGCTGGGAAGTTAATAAATGGATACATAATAATAGGCTAAAGATTTATGAAAAGAAACAATTAAAGTAGTAAAAGTTTTAAAAATAATATAAATTGAAGAGCTATGAAAAGAAAAATTTAAATCAGTTGTAATTGTTATATAATCTTGTAATAATATAGAACATATTATTAGTTAATAATTAAAGTAATTATAAGATCGCTATAATCAAAAAATAATAATAATGTAAAGTGATACACAAATCCAAACATTTACCAACTAGATTCGAATTTCATTCCAAAATTAGATTCGAATTTGTTCCCAAACTCTCATCTCCCAAAACGATGGGGGTGTAGTATGGTCATAAACCATCGGTCAATGAACACACACAACCGATCTATTCATTTCACTGTTATATTTAGCACTAATGGTTATCAATAAAATGAACATGATCCTAAAATGAACATGATCCCACAATGGATATGAATCATGAATACTAGTAACGATAAATTCTATGAATACTAGTAACGATAAATTCTAGAGTAATGTCCTCGACAAAGTAACATGAGTTCTAATTAGGACAATTGTATTAATGAGAACCCATGTGATAAGTGTTGGATTGTTTGTAGATATTAAAATGTAAAGTAAGGGAATTTCGATTAAGTATTGGAAATTTGTGTTATAGATTCTAGAGTAGGGAGTAAGTTTAAATTGTATAAAAGGAAAAGAATTAAGAAAATAAAAACAGTCTTTTCAGACCTCGCAAAGAAAAGTATTGATTTATTTAATACCTGCCTTGTTATCGGCAGCCTAGTCTCTTGCGATACTTTGCTTCTCATCAGCAAAGTAAAAACTTTGCCTCACAGTGGCAAATTGTTGCTTCAACATAAGCAACTTTTAACTTGGGACATATCGGCTGCACGAGCATTGCTCAGCGCCAAACATGATGTAATCCAAAGATTGCTCGTAGGTTCTAATTGTTCCTCCTCCTTCCCAAAAACTAAAGTGTATATTCTACAGGAAAAAACTCATCATCTCTCTAGATGAGTATAGGAAGCGGAACCCTCATCTGCACGGAGCAGGTATAGCACCAAACTCACTACAATACGACAAGTTCGTAATACCAAGAGTGTAAGACGAAGAGTCTTTAAATAAAGTTATTTTCAAGTTAAAGTAAAAGTCTTGTTATTGGTTTCGCGCAAAGAAACCATTATTATTTTTAAGTTAATATAAACGTTAAACATAACTGGCGCAGTCGTCCGTCAAAGGAGGGAGGAACCCCTTTGAACACAACGAACCCCGAAAAATTAGTGAAACTCGCGAATGTTGAAGAAAATTCAACAAAAAGTGCAAGTGAACTAAACTAACAACCAATCAAAGAAAATTTGATTGAGTAAAAAAATAAAATAGTTTTTCGTTCTTCAAAAAAGTAGACTGAAGAAAATTCAGCCGACACAAAAAACAAGAAATACGAAAACTATAAAATAATAAAAAAAAATCAAGTTTAAGGGAGTACGATCAATTAAGGTCTAAACGTACCTAAACTACTCTGGTGAGACCACCAGGGAGCCCTAAACATAACCAAAAAACTAATAAACCAAAAAACTAAAAATAAAAGTGAAACCACCAAAATGGCAGAAGAGCAACAAATTCCGCTACTACTTTCTTTCGAGGATATCCTGAAAGAAACCCGCAAATTGCCGATCTACAACGGAAACAACAGGGAATATGCGCTTACATCAAGGCTAGATGAAGCCTCAGCACTATTACAACTAGCTCCACCAGGTGATCAACAATCTTACATCCTGAGACTCATCCTTTATAAACTTCAAGGCGAAGCATGGAACGTGGTACAGAAAATAGCAAACCCAACATGGAGCAACATTCAACGCATCTTACTTTCAACTTTTGGCATCAACGAAAGCTACAATACGTTAGTTAATAAAATCCATAGAGTAAGTAACAAAAACATAGACGATGTATATTATACCTTAAACAAACTACTGAATAAGTTTAATACCAAATTTCTACAAGATCCACAAAAGGACCTTCACATGGAATTTAATTCAATCAGAAACGAGTCCTTAACACATTTAAATCTTTATTGCCAGAATACAAGGCATACCTAACTGAAATAAAAAAATGTGAAACATTAAACCAAGCATTTAATGTATTACGCGAAATGCAACAAAACACAAACAGTAACACATACGACAACATAGAACATAGACACAGACATATTCCTTAACATAACCGCGAATATCGACAAAATAATAATCGTAAAAATTTCAATAATTACCAACCAAAACAAACTAACCATTACCAAAAAAGTTATAACCCCAACAAATATCACGGCAATAACAATTTCCCTAACTATCGTACTAATAGAAATCAAAATTTCACTCACAATAATTATAATCCAAATTTTAATCGATACAATAAACCCGAAATAATGCAAATCGATAATTCGAACATGTGTCGTCAAAACACCAGATATAATCCCGGTAATGCTAATAATCGCGAACACGAACCGATGGATACAAATTTTCAGGAAATTGTCTCGGAAACCATTTACCAATAGTAAACTTAACCATAGATAATGAAATTATTCCCACTTTAATCGACACCGGTGCTTCTATGTCTAGTATAGACAAAACAATCCTCATTAATAACAAAAAAAATTAGACTAACTGAGCCCATACCAGTACACGGCTTAGGAGGTACTTTTAACGTTACAGGAAAACGAAAATCCAATATGCCCGAAGAATTTAAATTACCAATTTCCCACGAAATAATATGGAATATCATGAATTTCCAAGACAAAGCATTTGAAGCTGTAATCGGACAAAATATCCTACATATATCCTCTAAATCAAAATTAAATATCGGAAAAGGAAATATGGAAATCAATAACCAAACCATATAATTTAACTATGCGATACCTGATGAGATAAGCTTTCAAAATATCTGTGAGACAGAAAATAGCAGAGAAAGACTGTTTAATGAGTTAAACAACGAAAAAAGAACCTCTCTACAGAAAATACTCAACGAATATGAGGATTTTTTCTATGTAGACGGAGAAAAGCTATCATGTACCACTCAAACAAAACATCAAATTATTATAAAAAGTAATAAACCTCTGTATTCGAAAATCTATCGATTTCAACCTGTCCATGAAAAGGAAGTAGAAACCCAAATGAACGATATGTTGAAGCAAGGAATTATTAAACCCCCAAACTCTCCGTATAATGCCCCCATATGGGTCGTTCCAAAAAAATTGGACAACTCAGGGAAACAAAAATGGAGAATCGCGATTGATTATCGCAAATTAAATTACGAAACAATCGACGGTAAATTTCCAATCCCCAATATCGATTCAATCTTTGATAAATTGGGAAGAGCCCAATACTTTACCTCCCTAGATTTAGCAAAAGGTTTCCACCAAATAGAAATTAGCGAGTACGACCGACATAAAACCGCATTTTCTACAACCCAAGGACACTACGAGGTTAATCTTATGCCCTTTGGTTTGAAAAACGCACCTGCAACATTTGAGCGAATGATAAACGAAGTCCTTCGAGGCTACATAAACAAAATCTGCGTAGTCTAACTAGATGACATACTTATCTTTGTTCAGTTCAAATCGATAAGTGCACGTTTTTCACAAAACATACTGAATACTTAGGTCATGTTTTAACAATCGACGGTATAAAACCAAATCCAGGAAAGGTCAACGTAATCAAAAATCGCAAAGTCCCTTAAACCACAACAGAGATAAAATCATTTCTCGGTATTACTGGATATTACCGCGAATTCATAAACAACTATGCGAAAATCGCATCACCTCTCACTGACGCTTTGAAAAAAGCATATAAAATTAATCCAGAAGTCCCCAAATACGTAGCCGCATACGAAAAACTTAAGGACCCAATGAAAAATTACCCCATCCTCAGATATCCCGATTTCAAACAAAAGTTTGTTCCTACAACTGATGCTTCAAACAAGGCAATTGGCGCTGTCCTTTCGCAAAATGGACATCCCATCTCTTTTGCCAGCAGAACTCTAAACGAGCACGAGTGTAATTACTCAACAATAGAAAAAGAACTCTTATCTATTGTCTGGGCAACCCAATACTTTCGTCCCTATTTATATGGCGTAAAATTTGATATCAAAACAGACCACAGGCCTTTTGTTTGGCTAAGTAACCTAAAAGAGCCTAATTCAAAACTCTAAAGATGGAAAATCAAGTAAAACGAATACAATTCCAATGTCGAATACGGCAAGGACAATAAAGAAGCCGACTTTCTTAGCAGAATGAATGCAGAGAAAAACGAAATAAACACTTTAACCAATAGTAACAAGTCTGAAGGAATAGAAATAGATATTAGCGACAAAGCTACTATTCATTCGGGAATTGAAAATGAAAACGACCATATACCAATTAAGGAAGGTATTGTAAACATATATAAAACTCAACTCATCATAACTAGAACTAAACAGAAAGAAATGAAAACAATAAATAAAAAAAGGAAAATATACGTCGATGATAGTGACTTAGATAATGAAAAAACTATCATAAATATACTAAGACAACATACACCACAAAAAAGTCAAGTAGGCATACATTGTGAGTTTGTTGCGTGCCCCGCATTCACTCACCTCCCTCCCAGCCAATCATCCTCCATGTGCCCCGCCACTTCGGACGCAACATGGAAGATGACCGCCGAGAGGAGGCCCCCTTACGGAGCACCCACCAACTGTGGCCGCATAGTGGCGACCGTAGATTAACATTTTTTTTTGAAACCGGCTAGCTCACCGGGTCGTGGGCTAATCAAAATCACATAGAAAAAGAAACATCAAGTACCGGACTAAACCGCATCACGCACACGATGAGGAGGGGAAAAACCATGAAAACTCACTTCATATTACTTACACTTTATTTCCAATAAATTATTTAGAATTTAATTGAAGACAATCGTTTACATCCAACTTCACTAAATATTTTCTTAGATAGTCTCGTATATAATACATAACGACTAAACCTAAATGGCTTACGAAATATATTCACTAATGCAAATGTGATTGTTATAAGATTACAAGAGACTCGGAAAGGATGCTGTTATTGTAATAATGATCAAAGTAAATTAACACTAATCGTGGAATCTGTTTAAGCACGTTCGCCTCAAATACGACGAGCAAGCGGGATGGTTTTCGGCATGATGGTGACACGTTGGCAGGAATAGCACCCAATTTGTATCCTCGAACAATTCAAGCAAATATGTTTCGCGGGTTTCTTGCAAAGCCACCACAGCAGAACTTTGAAGACGCAAATTGGTTTTGAAATCCTGCGCAATTTGCAAACAAGGCGCTGGAAAGACAACTTACGAATCAGCAGCTCAGTCGACTTTTTATAGCGACGGACTTCTTGCCCGGTGACGGTGCCAGGACGATCACGATGTGGTTTCTTGACGCCTTCGGCTGATTATGCACTGAGTAGCGCAGCCTTCGCTGCCAACTGCTTACGCGGAGCCGTCCTTCCGGTTGATTTACGAGCGATGATTTTACGCCAAAACACTATAACAATTATCTTGAAAACTCAATTTAAAAAAAACCGACAGCTCTGTCGGTCGCGCGGAGCCGATCCCGTGACCGTCTTTGGTTAGCTCTACTATCCAACTCACTCAATCAAACACTCTCACACTCACTTCACCGCGGTCACGAGTCGAAGCATTTTTGCTTCATTTATTACCATATATGGTGATTCGCAAAATGTTTTCGGCCAATCAGAGGGCGACAGCATGCAAAGCGAACCGATTCGCGCTCGATCACGTGAACTCACCTCTCGAGAGAGACAGCGCGTGTGGTGGAGTACCAATTTGGGATTTATTACTGCCAATGCCGATTATTTGGCAGTGTACTGAGGGAAATTTAAATAGATTCCAAATTAGGAAGAATTGAAAAATGTGCACACACAAAATGAAAACTGATCCGCAACAAGTTAAGTGACCACAAATGGAACAAAATCCAACAAGTGATAATAAAATTGTACTCTAATAATTCAAAATTAAAATTCATAAAATGCACTGAATATGCAACAGATTTACTCGATGAAGAACAATGCTACAGCAAAATCAAAGAAGTACACGAAACAGCCAATCATCGTGGAATATTAAAAAATTATGCTGAATTTAAGAACAACTATTATTTCAATGGAATCCTAAAATTAGTTACTAAATATATTAACAGTTGTGACATTTGCAACGAAGTAAAGTATGATCTAAAACCCCTGAAACCAGAATTTCTAATCTCAGAAACCCCCAGAAATATTAACGAAATTATACACATAGATCTATTCACAATAAAAGCGAAACAATTCTTCACAGCAATCGACAGGTTTTTCAAACACCTTTACGTTAAGGAAACCACAGACAAAAACGCGATAACTTTCATTCAATTAATTCGTGAAAGAAATGCAATTTTAGGTAAACCTCAAAAATTTATAGCAGACAATGAATTTAACACTATACACATACACATCAAGTAATTCTTAAAAACAGAAGGCATAGACATCCATTACACATCCCCTAAATCACATACAGGAAACTCGGATATGAATCGATGTCATAACACACTGTTACAACAAATAAGAATTCTAATAAAAACTAAACCAGATCTTAATATTAGCGAACAAATCCTAAAAGCAGCATAACACTATAATAACACGATACACTCAACAGTTCAAGCAAAACCAATAGACGTACAATATGGAAACGTTGAAAAAAAAATTATATAAAACAATAACTAACAAAAAACTAAAATGGATAGAATACCATAACAAAAATAGAGAACCAGTACCAGATTTCAAACAAGGTCCAATATTCATCAAAAACTGTGAGAGCGAAAGATATAAAGAAAAAGCTTAGTTCAGAAAAATCGAGGTAACGAAAGATAAAAAAGGTAAAATAATAGCAAATAAAAACAAAACAAAAATTCACCCTTGGAGAATAAAAAGAATCAAAAAATACGCTTATGAACCAATAAAAACAGCAGCACCAATAGAAATAATAAAAAATAAAAAATTTACCATCTCACCTAAACAGGAAGAGTTTATCCAAGAAAAACTAAATAATAGCCCGATAAATACAACTCTAATATCAAAATTCAATCTTAACATAACTAAAACAGATATAGACACGTTAAGCAACGATAATTGGCTAAACGATTAAATAATTAACTTCTACTTTAACCTAATAACAGAAAACAATAAAGAAAATAATAAAATACACGTGATGAGCACATTCTTCATTCAAATCCTTCAAAAATCAGGATATGAAGCAATCAAACGTTGGACACGGAAAATAAACATATTTCGATATAAAATAATAATAATCCAAATACATAAAAATAACCATTGGACAAAAGCAGACATAAATCTCGTAGACAAAACTATTAAAATATATGATTCACTAGGAAATATTGATAACGAAACACCGAAATTACTTCTGGACTACCTAAATAAGGAATCTTTAGATAAATTAAATGAACCCTTTGATACTACATACCTTAGTAAACGAAAGAAATATCCCTTTGCAAGAAAACAGCAATGATTGTGGAGTATTTGCATGTACCTTTGCAAGATACATTTCACAAGAAAAGCCTATAAACTTTTCACAAGCAGATATACCCTACTTCAGAAAACTAATGATCCTAGAAATATTACAAGGTAAAATTCTTTCATAATTACAGCAGGTCACGATGAAGACATTGATGTTCACCTTAATATTGACACTCATCGCACTCATAGCTAAAACCGAAATAATTGTCGAAAAAGTAGAATCCAACTCAGGCATCATCCTAATCAAAAAGGATCCCGTTAGACTAATTAAAGACCACAACCGTATTTATCACAGAATAGACCTAAACCAATACGAAATAGCACTTAATCAAATCACATCCGAAATCGAAACAAACCCTCACATAATAGAAACAATAGCGACAATACGCGGAGAATTAAACCTTTTACATTTCAACAAAGTTACTAACAAAAAGAGAAATCGACGAAACAGAGCCACATACAAACCCCTAAAATCAAACAGAAATGAAAGAGGATTAATCGATCCTATCGGAAGCGTTTACAAATGGCTTTTTGGAATAATGGATAACCAAGATTACGAAGAAATCATGGAACACTTAAAAATAATAGACTCAAATAACCACGAAATTATTAAATCAATTAATCAACAAATAAAAATAAACAACGCTTTTTAAAACAACCTCAACAAAATAATGTTAAATATAAACCAAACGAATAATATGTACCAACAGTTAACTAGAGACGTAAACAACATAACTTTACAAACTAACAAAATCCTAATAAAAATGCAATTGAATCATAATCTTGACCTAATAAAAGACGAACTCGAAAAAATCATTGAAAACATAAATTCAGCAAGATCAGGACTAATGTCACGGTCTATATTAACACATGGTGAAATAAAGGACTTAAATATTTCTTTCGATGAATTAAGGGACATAACAATAAATGTATTTATAAAAGAAAATATTATTATATTTATAATCAATATACCAGTTCTAACTCAACCTACGTTATCGTACTATGTAAGAAAAATACCAAATAAGAATTACGAGACACTAAATATTAATATTAATGAAGTAATATTATACCATGAAGAATACTTTGAGACTGAAAAATTTGTAAAGTAACTTCAAAATAAGTTAGCATGTAAAACAAAAAACTGTATTGTAAAAGCAAACAATAAAACTAGCGTAACCGAGATCGAAAAAGGACTCTTATTTGTAACAAATATAAATGGAAAAATTATACAAAATTGTAGTGAGAAAATGAATCACCTAAATGGACATTACATTATAAGATTTAGCAATTGTAAAATAGATATAGCTGGTAAAATCTTTACAAACGAAATTAAAATATTCCAACAAATACTAACTTTAAACCCAATAAAAAATGTAACAGGTTACATACACGAACTAGATTTTGAAAAAATACAACTAGATAACATAGAAAATTTAAAAAAATAAACGAAATAAAGTATATCAATACAAAAAATACAATAACCTTTGGAACCATTCTCAAATTATTAATCATCGCATTTACAACTCTAACAGCAGCATATTTTTATTGTAAAAAATCAAAATTCAAAGTCAATATAACTAGCGAGAAAGAAATTGAATTACCCATTTTAAAAATTGTCGAGGACAACAATAAGCATAAGGAGGGAGGAGTTACACCTACACCCTCAGTTCCACCTATACCTATAGTTATACCTACACCCACAAAATGCTTCGACAAAGGGATAACAACCATAATATCCTTTGAAAATAGCATCCAAGAATTAAAATAACAAAACTAATTAAATTTCTCATATCACAATCAAATTTGCCTTTACTTATCACATTCATTTCCTTTCAAATCTTGTTTATCTTAAGAATTTAATATGTCTTGACCACCCACGAAAGAATTGCTGACTTGCACATCTGCATCCGCAATTCCAGATACGAATATCGCATCAATCTAATTACAGTCTCAAGCCATGGGAAATTAGAGATAAGGATTAGTATAAAAGACCCGATCAAGAGATTGAGGCAGAGCAGTGTAAAATTCAGAATTAATACGACAAGTTCGTAATGCCAAGAGTGTAAGACGAAGAGTCTTTAAATAAAGTTATTTTCAAGTAAAAGTAAAAGTCTTGTAATTGGTTTCGCGCAAAGAAACCATTATTTTTTTAAGTTAATATAAACGTTAAACATAACTCGCGCGCATCGAAAAAAACAATCGCGAATGCAACGTCAACCCGGGAGATAAATTTCAATCTACTTTACCAGCGAAAGACCCGAAGAGAACCGACGGAAAGCGAACGAAAGAGAAACCGCGCGAGAAAACTAACTCTCGGGCGGCTGAGTCACTGCTCGAGGAAAGGAGACGTCACCGGAGCACAGTGTGTCATTTTGCGAATCTAGCTGGACAAAAATATTTTTTGGTGCGAAAAACTTTTATTTTCTGTTGAAAAGATGAAAGACGTCAAACATTTTAATGTTTAATAAAAAGCTGGAGTTTGGCCTTTCTTAAAGAATTTATTTTGCTTAACTAATGAATATGACAAAAAATGCATGTAGGATCTATATATGTTTTGTTTATCATCGAGAAATAAATTTATTTGAATCTAAATAAATGAAGAATCATTACAGATGTATACTGTATAACTTAATAAAAATCAAACAATTTCAAAATCGTGGGTGATCTCATGTCATGATGTACTCCAAACATCGAAAATTAATTTTCTCGAAAGAGTGCACCTTCCACCTGAAATTCAAAAAAAAGTAAAAAAGCGCACTTCAGCGCCAAAAAATTTAACTGATCCCGAAAGTATGCAAGTTAATGCAAAACATAAGCAACTAGTTACTATCGGAACTTGAAGGGACTTTTTTAAAAACCATCCTTAAAATTGACTCCGTAGAAATATTCCACGATCCTAGACTGTGTCGGCAGAATTGTTACAGCATGACAGAAACTGTGTATGGATACATTAATTTAGCATAGATATAAAAAGTATTTACTTGTATTTCCAGCATCTAAAACACCAAACATGATTTCGAAGCTCCTAGCGCACACTGTATCCTTGGAAATTCAAACGTAAAATAATACTTAATTACCTGGGTGTCTGCTTTTATATCCGAAGAGGTCAGTTCAGAGTCACTTTTCCACATAATTAAGGATGCTATTTACCTGAAATACTTTTCGCGCAATTCCCGAAGGGATATGTCATTAGGATTAAACGGATTTTATGACTTTTGACAATGTGAAAATTTTGAATTTTGTCCAGCTAGATCTGGAAAATGACACACTGTGCGGAGGCGCGACGGACATCGGTGTTACTGTCCGGGCCCTCTCTGCCTTACCTTAGCGCTTGCCATGTTGCCATGTGTAGCGCGCTAAGCCCCTTTGTTACTTACCTCTGCCGTTGTGGACTCGGTTCCCTGAAGCAAGAAGGAGGGAGGAACCTTAAGCTTGGGTTTATTAATCCATGTTTATTATTATTATTTTTCTAATGTAACAAAATGGCAAATTTAGTTTCTCTATAGTACATTTTCCTCTCATACAGTTTCAATATTTCAATATTCAATATACCTTTTTCGTGTTCTTTTTACATAATCTTGCACCTTCAATCCTTATTAGTAATTAGAGCCATCTTTTGTTTTAGCTTGAAACTAAAACCTATACACTGACATTTCTTCAAATTATTGAATTTTCAAACTAAGTTACTATCATATTAGATAAAGACTTTATTCTAATGTTATTAGTTCATTTTGAATTAACTTTCCTTTAATATTTTCGTCAAGATTTTGCTCTTCATAATTTTCAATCATTTTTTTATTTACAAGTCATGTTGCACGATAAGCGAAACATTAACAATTCGACTCATGGAATTATATCAGGCTTCTCATTTAGTTCTCTTAAAGAAATTTATCATCTCCGAAATAGTGGTCGAATTAATTTTGAAAGGAACCGATTACGCGAGAGCTTGCCAAGTTCTTAGCTATATTTCAATTGATACTAAATTTGCGGAATAAAATTGATGGTCGTCTTCAAATTAAGAGAAAAATGCATTTTTATTTATTGTATCAATATATAAGAATGGTCATTAGTATTGTCTGAGCTCTTGGTTCTTTCTAGGTTTACAAACTACATGAAACTGATGTATAATAAACTATTAAAAAATAATCAAGTTGCGCCTACAAACATAACGTGCCATATTATGATTACCTAACTTAATGGATTGCTGATACAATAAGCTTTAATTTAATTATCATCATTCATCAATATCTATACTAAATAATTATTTACTGCTCTTCAACCGACAATAATCGTCGATCCTTTTCATGATTATGGATGTTTTTTCAATATAAAAATAGTCGGATCTAATAAAGTTGTAATGCGTTGTAATGTTTGAAACTTTCCAATAGACTCTTGTACCGCGTATATTGTTTTTGTTTATGTAACGATGTCTCAAATAACCTAACAATTTGTTACCTCGTGGCGAGTGCACATGCTTTATATTACACTAAGCCTATGTCCTTCGTAGGGAGTCGTGGTGTTTAGGCTGAACCAAACGAATCGCATGCATCGATGAGTTTCTATATGGTACATATATGAACGTATTTAAGATTAGTTTGATCGTTCATGAAAACAATTCCTTCTTCGTAGACAAAAGGAAAAAAATTTCTAATGGCAGCACATTGCATTTTTCATGACGAGCCCACATACAGTTTACCTTTTCTTTTTTCTTTTAATATGTCGAAAATATTCTTTGCTCTGATACCTTGGATACCGTTACCAACGGGTCAAATCCCGCTTGATTCCTGGAGATGGTAGTGTTGTCGCCCCGACATCCACGTGCTAAATTCGATGCCAACCGTCACGGCCGAACCTGCCACAACAAAACTGCATCTAGAAGTAACCGTTCCCGTTCCCATCCGCTTGGCCACTGCCATTTTTCGCACATAAGGAGTCCACGAGGAAATTTCCCGAATCAGTCCACGGCTTCGTTGGCCGCAACAAGAACTGTACTTCGGCACTTCGATATCCACAAACTTCTCCCACAAAGTCACTTCCGACACCTCCTTTCGGTTGCTCGACCTGAACTAGATAGACTCCTCGTTTCGCCAGCGATCTCACAACGGAGACTGGACCCAGCAACGGTTCTTTCCAGAGAACCGGTCAGTAGCTGGTGTTTGAGACTGACTGGATGTGCGGGGTTGCCGCTTCTGCGAGCACCCAAGATTACAAAAATAGATACTTTTTTTTTCTTATAAAGGCAAAGCACCATATTACACAATCAAAAAGCTATGAATCATTTGTCAGTAGCCATCGCCATTAATGGTAACGTTGGTTCTATTTTCAGATTTGAAAAAGGAAGGATCAATTATGCCGGTGGTTAACTGACTATACGTGAACATAGATCTTTTCAACGTATTGCCCATGAACTGCTCAGATGAATAATCATGAGCAGCATAAATTGCACAAAACGCTTTAAGACATTGACTCCCAGAACACAATTGCCCAAAATAGATTCTTACTATTTCGAGACCTTGTTCCCAGGTCAGTTTTTTCATGATTATTTGCCAGTAAGAGTAAGATGGATTAAAAGTTATGTCCAAATGACAGTGAAATTTGACAACCACATTGACAGGTATCCTTATTGAAAATTCTGTATCTCTAAAAATAAACACGCTTTATTTTTATTATTACACTATTTTACAGTACACCAATAATCTCTTTTAATTCTACAGTTGTGTTTAAAACAAGAACTTATATGCAGTAAGCATTCAACAGATGATTAAATTGAAAAATTTAAAGAGGGAGTAGTAACTGAAATATTACGAACGCCTTTAATGAAAAACTTAAAAATTTGCTAATAGACGTTAAAAACATGTATAGTAGACATCTCCTTATTTATTCTATATATTCATTGTTTATTGGTTTAAGCTGCTGGTTGCTGGCTGGTACCAGGGTCACGTTAAATTGATAGCCTGCACAGACCAACGTTCAGCGGATCTTTACAATAGGTAGATTGGGAGAAGTCTGGCCTGGAGCGAAGCTGGACGCTGTCTCCAGTGAAGATATCCCGAATAGGCCTTGGTCCAGGGCGTGGCTACCAGCGGAGCCATCCACACCGGAGGAAATTGTTGAGCTAATCAAGCTCAGCAATGCTGACCTCCCGGTGGAAAACTGGAAGGCAGCTAAGGTTAGCGAGCTCAGCAATGAACGGCGAGAGGTTCTAATAATCCTGAACGAGGACTCGCTAGCTCCATTGAAGTCGAATAGCGCGGTGATCAGCTACGGTTTCTCGGCTGTCACCCTGCGAGTATATCGCAAGGACCATACTGAGAAGGCAGTACGGGAACCAAGCAAGGGGAGTGGAAGCGAGGGAACTGTGAAAGCATCAGAACACCCGACCGTGGACCTCTCTGAGTCAGATCTTCTCTCCGATGACGGAAAAAGCACCACCTCTACTGCGGGGTTGTCTGAAGACTTTCTCAGATCCCTCGACCTGGTCGAGTAGGAGGAGATGTCCTTATCTGATGAGGGGCGGATAAAAGATTGTGTCGCGATGCTGAGGTTTCTGCAAATTAACCTCCAGCAATTAAAGGCGGCATCCGCCGCACTTCACCAAGCCATCAAGGGATGGCACGTACCACAAAAGTGCTCGTTCTCCGATCACCTATACATAAGGTTCGATTTGGCATCTGCCTCCAGAGATTGTAGACATACCTGGTCTTGAGGAAGCCTTTGGGACACTTACATTGGCCTTCAATGACGCAGCAAGGTCTGCATGTAGTCCAACGAAGCCTAGAGGGAAGTACAAACCCCCATGGTGGAATAGTGACATTGCGGAGCTGCGAAAGGAATGTAGAAAGTCCTCCAATCGGGCTAAAGAATCTAATGACTGGTGTTCTTATAAAACAAAACTGAAGGGGTTCAAACCCTCTGTCAGAAAGGCTAAACCACTCCAAGTATGTCAGTCGCCTGCGAAAAGTCATGACGAGCACCTTTTCATTTTAGAGTCCGTTAAGGACGCAAATGGAGTCTGGAAGAAATCCAGCTCCGATATTTTGTCCGTTCTCGTGGATACGCACTTCCCGTGCATTGAGGGTATGGCGGACAAAGCGGATCTACACACGCTCACGGATTGCAAGCCAACTACTGTGAATGTAAATGACAGGCTCCTACGCTGGGCAATCAGCTCATTTCAACCCTTCAAATCCCCTGGCATAGATAAAATCTCACCTTGTACTTGGTTACAAGGGATTTAGATAGGAAAATCAGTGTGTTTTTGAGTCTGGTGTACGAGGGGTGTTGCGGTTGGTTGGTTGGGGCGTCAGGTGTGTGGTTGCTGAGCGTAGTTGGTACAAGGGTGTAGAGGTTTGTTCAGGTGTGTAGCGGTGATTTGTGTTGTTAAATTTGCATGGCGAACAGATGTGTGCATGTAGATACATTAAGAGTGTGATTTGTGGAGCGTTGAGCGTTGTTGTGGGTCCAGTTGGCTGGTTGTTAGGGGTGTAGGGTGTGTTAGAAAGGAAAATCTATTGAGTTTTTGTGAAATGGATTACCAGGGCGTCACGAAAGATTGATGGCAAAATATTCATGAAATGTCGTGTGCGCAGATTTTTCTTCCTACATTAATGCAATTGTACCTTCTGGCCACGGTGAATATATCGTCTGTTCAAGACAACGACTGATGGGCTCAGAGTAAAGCCTTGCACGCACATTTTCTGTGGCACTGTATCAAAATTAGCTTAATGTATTACGAACCCAATGATCTTCAATACGCCGTGTTACTGTACGTTATTTGTGCGAATGATGGGTGAAAAGAAGGGTGAAATTTTAATGGTAATTGGCATTCAAACTGAACTCTGATACTAACCTTAATGCATTACGAAAAGTATCCAATTAATTTCATACACATGTACGTTGAGATGTGTTTAAATAACCATGATCGGACAGAGGTATGATAGTACATATAACTATAATGAAAATTTCTTAATACTGCGAGACAGTCTACCAGAAGTTAATTAATTCAGGAGGTTAAAATATCTCAAGTCTTTTTTGAAGGCAAACGAATGATGGTAAAGAGGACGATCAACCTGTATAAGGCCAATGCGTGTTTATTGTAATTAAAGGTATTTCCCCAAGGTTGACCGTGACGTCGCATTTAAGGGTGAATATCATTAAAATAACGACTTGTCTTCCCAGGATTTTTTTTGTTGTTGCTGGGGAACTGTAGATTGTGGGTGAATATCATTAAAATAACGACTTCTCTTCCGTGTGCATGTACATATTTTACACTATATTGCGAAATGGAGTAATAAAGTGGTATGGCTCAATTTGCAATGTGAATTAATTAGCTTCATGAGAAAATGACGTTTGGTTAACATGGCCGGTAGCACAGACTACATGCATATGCTTGCAATTTGTACATTGTCAATTGTGGTGCGGGTATTTTGATTAAAGTCGTTATAGGGTTGTCGGGAATTGTTTATTGTTTATTGTTTCAATAACTACTAAACAGAGTGATCCAATTACATAATAGCAAATTAAAGCTATAAACAGCAGTAAAATATATGAATAAAATAAATCCAAAAAACTAAATTAATAATTGAAATAGTAAAATAGGATAAACATAAGAATATAAATTGAAAGTAATAATTAAGAGGAAAAAATCAATTTTCTTATCTTAAGCTTATATGTCGCAAAAGAATGACCGGAGGAGCCAAACTGCATACGATCATGATTTCGTTGTAAACAGATCAGGGGAGAATTATAATATAAGTTAGAGGAGGTGTTAGGAGGAGCAAAAATCGTAGGGTGTCTACAGGGGCGAGAAGAGTGACGGCAGTGAAGCTCGTTGCAGATAGGACTGTCAAGAATATACAGAAAAAGCTTACAAAGGAGAGACTCGTCCAAGTATAGTCTACGTTGTTGTAGAGTGACTAGCTTTAGCTTTTTTGAGACGATCATTGTAAGGAGCGTAAGGAATGTTGAATTTATAAAACAGAGTACGTGTAAACTTGCGCTGGATAGATTCAATCATGTCGATGTCACATATGCTGTGTGGGCTCCAGATAGGCGAACAGTATTCGATTAAATTGCGTACAAACGAGTTAAATAGTTTTATACTAGTTTCAGGGCGCCGAAACGCAGTGGAGTTTCTTAGCAAGAGTCCACTAAGCTTAGACGCTTTGATTCCAATATTGGTAATATGATGGTTGAATTTTAATTTGCAATCGAATATGACACCTAGATCAAAAAACGATTGACGTCATTGAGGGAACTACGGTTTAAGGAATAGGTGAGCTTATGGCATTTATCAATATTAATTGTTAAACTATTGAAGTTGCACCACGATTGAAATGCACAAAGATCCTGACCAAGTGTCCGGCAATCGATGATAGAGTTGTTTGTCCTAAAGACTTTAAAGTCATCAGCGTACAGGAGGCAGGGAGACTGAATGAGTTGAGGTTAATCTTTAATGAAGAGTAAAAAAAGAAGAGGACCCAATATGGAACCTTGGGGAACACCTGATGAAGGGTAGAAAGGGTCGGAGACATGACTACAAAAGGAGACAATGCATTTACGATTTGCCAAATAGGAAGAAAACCGTTTGAGTAGAGGCCCCCGAAAGCCATAGATCGATAGTTTATGCAGTAAAATGTTATGGTCAACACGGTCAAAAGCTTTCGAAAGATCCGTGTAGATACAATCAATTTGTTCGCTATTACCTAAAAATTTAGCCGCAAAGTTTGTAAATTCCAAGAGGTTGGTTAGCGTAGAGCGACCACTAACAAAACCATGTTGAGCGTTAGTAATTACAGGCCTGATGGAAGCAATTATATAATTATAAACGAATCGCTCAAGCAGTTTTGAAAAGCAAGATAGCATGGCTATGGGGCAATAATTACAGACAAAGGAAGGATTACCAGATTTGTGAATAGGAATTGTGTGGGAAAGTTTCCAGGGAGCAGGGAAAATACCCTTGGAAGCACTTTTGTTGAACATTACAGACAAAAGCAGGCTGAAGGAAGATGAAAGCCAAATCACAAACAAGTTAGGAATTCCGTCTGGACCAGGACTAACATTAGGATCAATTCCTTTGATAAGAATCTCTAATTCTGATTGAGAAATAGATAAGTTAGACGGTATTAAGCAAGAAGGAGTGAAAAAGGAATACAACGGGGGACTAAGCGTGGGGCAGGAAAAGACAGAAGAGAAGAAGTCACAAAATAAGTTAGCCATCTCTTGTGGAGAGCGAGCAAGGAGGCCGTTGTGAGTCAACTCAGTAGGGACAGAAGAAGACTTATGGAGAGATCGAACAAAGGACCAGAACATCTTAGTTTCATCCCTGGTGACAGAGTCTTCAAGGCGTTGAAGGTACTCATTCAAAGAAGAGCGAATGAGTAGTTTTACCTCAGATCTACCTTGTGAGTATTTAATTCGATCTGAAGTGAGTTGAGTTTTTTGCCACTTCCTACGCAAGGTGTTTTTGGTACGCAATGCAGAGTCAATTGCGGACGAAAACCAAGGGGGAGTATTTGGTTTGACTTTGCGTGTTAGGGGAACATAGCGATATATGAGGTCGTTAAGGACGCAGTAATAGGAATGTAATGCCGATTCACAATCCAACCCATGAAAGCTCAGGTTCCAGTCATGAGAATTGAGGGCGGACTCGATGGCTATGCAGTTGGCTCTTCTAAAATTCGGTTTCAGTAAGACTGGCGTACTCTTGGGTTTGTTCAATTTAAAGAGGATATCTAATAAGAGAGGAGAATGACGAAGATCAACCTTAGTGTAGGGGTGGAGGCATTTAACGAGAGACAACCAGTTTTTTGGTAAAGACGAAAGGACAAGGTCTAAGATTTTGTTATTACTATTAGTTACGGTATTATATTGAAAAAAAGATACTGCAGCTAAAAAAGAAGACATGGCTGTCAGATGTGGACTAGGCATGGAGCAAAAGGAGAGAATGAGTTGAAGTCCCAGGCGATAGAAGGAAGGTTAAAATCGCCGAGGAGGATGAAATGAGAATAAGGAGGACAGGAATTAATGCGGAGAGGTCATTTAGCCAATTATCAAGTATGGAAACAGGGCAGTTGCAGGGAATATAAACACACCCAACAAAAAGGGGACCAAATTGAGTCCTGATCTTTATAAGTATCCATTCGATATTGGATGTAAGGGAAACCCGGGAGAAAGTGGTACAGAGGGAAGGATTCAAGGAAGACTTTGTTGCGATCAGAACTCCACCGCCGTCACTTTTCAAGGCAGAGTGAGGATCACGATCACGTCGGAAAACTTGATGACAGGCAAAAATTTGCTTATCATAGATGCCAGCATTGAGCCAAGTTTTGGTTTCGTGAATGGGTTCAGGGGGAATGAAAGTGACCAAGCTATGATCACCGGGTTGAAAAATTTGTATAAAAATCCGTGGCTGATACCATGGGTTATCATAAATTGTCGGACAGCATTCTGATAGATTATCAGAGAAGTAAGTGTTTTTATTTTTAAGTTATTATTTTTTATATAATAAATTTTTTTCTCTTTTTGCTTACAGCATTATTGTAAATTTTGTAAATTGCGGCCCCCATAAGGCAGCTGACGTAAGTTATCTTAGGATGTTTGGTAAACAAATTCCTCGAAGAATAACGTTAGAGGAATATCGCAAGAGATATTCAACCATAGATCTCCAACGGACGCAAAAAGTTTTGGCTTGGGTTGCAGCAGCCGAGCAGCGTGAAGAAGCTGCGTCAGGAGCCGCAACAGAGGAGAATAAACAGCCCGTAAAGGCGAGGAGGACGTCACCTCTTTCTGGACCTAAACCCCTGACGATTGAAGAGCTGGAAAGGCGGTTGCAGCGCAAAAGGTTCATGCCTGAACCTACGTCAACGCAGCCGCCAAAAAAAAGAAACGTGGTGGACGTCAGGTAAAGTTGCGTCAGCAGAGGGCAGAGCTGCACCGGATAATACCGCTAACAACGAAAGCGGATAAAATTAAGTTAAATAGTTTAAAATAGTGTATTAGGTTTAATAATGTAAAATAGAGAGATAAATAAATTTAGATAAAAAATAAACAGATGGAAAATATAAATAAGGATTTTAAAATTGCGTTAGCATTTAGTTTTGAAGATTGTATTACCTAGTTGAGAAATACAACAAATAAATTTAGGGATGGAAATATTTATCCGACATTAGATGAGAAATACAGGTTTTTACTGCAGTTGATAGAGTTTTCAAAGGTACATCACCTGTCGTTTTCAAATGGTTTGCTAAACGAAACATTTAATCTTTTGGTGAATAATCGAAACTCCTCCAGCTCTAATGATGTTCAACAAGAATGTGTTGGTAAAGGTAATCAACAACGGGTTGGCTCAAGCGATACATCAAGATCATTTCAAATAATTTCCAGGAAAGAGAAGCAATTTAAAAAGTTTAACGTCACAGGTGTCGCCTTAAGTTTTCAGATAAAGGACCTCACCAATATAGCCGTTGATCCTTTAAATTCTTTAGAAAAAAAATTTGACAAGGTATTGCAGACATTCTCGGTAACACAAATTCGGAGTGTAAAATGAGCTTTAAAATAACACTCCCAAAATCGCCACACGTTAAACCCATATGGTCGAGTTTAAAGCCTGTTCAGGAAATTAATGGGAAATACATAATGGGTTTTATAGCAAATGTCAATCAATCAAACACTAAATTTCATTCGGATGATATCATTCAGTTCCATGCGGATGTCGTAAACATTCCTTTCGGTGGGGGCGTATAAATAAAAAGTACACGGAAGATGATGAACTTTTAAAAAGGAAAAAAGTATTAGTGGATGCGGCTAAAACCACTTAAGCTGATGATCTGTCATGCTTGCCTAGGAGTATTTGTTATGCAATGGAAATGGCTGAGGGTAATATAAATCGTTTAAATAATTTAGTCATTTTACAATCGTTAGATTTTAAGGCTAATCGATTGTGTCAAAATTCTAAAGTGGTAATTGGAGAAAATGGTTGCAATATCCTAGATCTTTATAAATTTCAAAAATACTTAAGTGCGTATCAAATTGTTGTTTTGATAATATTCGAGATCCACATTCCATTCTTTTTAAAACTCCACTACGGGATATAACAGCAAAAAAAATTTACCTCTTCTATTTCGAGAGTACAAAACATTTTTACGGCAAAAATCGGTCACCGGATTGTTTTCCAAAAGTTATATTTGTAACTATTGCGATAAAGTTTCAAATCATTCGTTTCATAAATGTGAAATGAAATGTCCGTACTGTATCACATTGACAACCTTGCGTGTATGTATCACAGATGATTGACTGTAGAGAGTGTAATCGTGGGTTAAGAGGACCGCTATGTTTTGCTAACCATTTAGATAAAAAGTTCTGAGGAAAAACTGTATGTGACACTTTCAAGATATGTGTATTTTGCACAAAATTTATAAACTTTACATACAAGAAAGGACTCAAACATCAATGTGACGAATACTTCTGTCAGATGTGTTCAAAAATACAACCGTTCCAACATAACTGTTTTATAAATCCCTACATAGGAAGAAAGGATAAAAAGTTTCTCATCATATTTTTTGATTGGGAAACTACTCAAGACGACCTGTGTGGAGACAGCTCTTCAACTTTTGTACATGTTGCAAATCTAATTGTAGCACAACATGTTTGTCACAATTGTTATCAAGATGAAGATATTAAACAACCATGTGATACATGTGGTGTCAGACAGCATATATATGTGAAAAAAAGTCCACTGTAGTGAAAAGGTTTCTAGACTATTGTTTAATACCCAGACCATATGTGAGCAAAGTATAATGTTATGCACATAATTTACAAGGCTTTGATAGTCATTTCTTGATTTCGGAGTTAATAGCTAGAAAAAAACATATTGAACCTTTAATGAATGGAGTCAAAATTCTGAAGTTGACATGTGAACAAGATTCATTTGTTGACAATTTAAATTTCCTGCCGTTTCCACTTTCTAAGTTTCCACAAGTTTTCGATATTAAAGACAGTGCTAAAAGTTACTATCCTTATTATTTCAATATGGAGGAGAATATAAATTATATCGGTAAATACCCACCACCAGAAATGTACGATTGCAATACAATGAAACCTAAAGAAAGGATGGCCTTTTTAAATTGGTACAATACAAAAACACAAGATATTTTCAATAATACAAATGAGTTGTTGCGATATTGGGTAAATGATGTTGATATTTTACGACGAGAATGTATAAGGTTTATGGATGAATTTATTAAAATGACCGATGTGAACACCTTAATCGAAAGTCTCACAATTGCATCCACATGTATGCTAGTTTTTCAGAAAAATATCTTGAAAAAAATATCTTGGGCATAAAACCCAAAAGAGACTATTTAAAAAGTAAAATCATTCCGTAATTTCTTGCAAGTGGCTGGTTTGGAAAAATTCACAAACCAGCGGCTTGATAATCTCCGCAAACAACAATGGTGAGTTAAAGTTGGATAAGTGTGGATTCTATGTCGACGGCTTGCATAAAGAATCAAATACTGTCTTTGAGTTCTTTGGCTGTTATTATCATGGTTGTAGAGATTGCTTTAAATTTCAAGAAGCGACTGAAAAAAAATTTTTAAACATCCTGAGATATTTCGAAATGACAATATACCTCCCATACATGAAGTTATTTCAATGCATGGTTTCATTAAATGCGATGTAATTTCTCCCAATAACCTTCTCATTCCTTTGTTACCCTTGAAAAACAACAATAAATTGTATTGCACACTCTGTAAAAAATGTGCCAAGAAGCATAAAGTTTCAAGTTGTGATCATTCAGATGATGAGCGAAAACTCACAGGTACATGGGTAATTCCTGTAATAGCCTTAGCTGTAAAAAGAGGGTACAAAGTCATGAAAGTATATGAAGTATGGAAATATGAATACACAGGGTACAACCCTAATGCAAAGACTGGCGGATTATTTACTGAATATGTTAATATTTTTTTGAAAATTAAACAAATGGCTAGTGGCTGGGGTAATGAATATATAACAGATGAGCTTAAAGAGAATTTTATTGAATCATACGAAAGGCGGGAATGTATTGTTCTTGATAAAAACAAATCCAAAAAATTTTGCTTGACGTAATATTGCCAAACTTTGTTTAAACTTATTGTGGGGCAAGGTCGGTCAAAGGGATGATCAAACAAACACTAAAGTGATTAATAATTTCAAACAATTTTGTGAGCTTTGCCAATCACCAGGTGTAGAAATTTGTTCAATTTACCCGGTTGATAATGATCACATGTGGGTTACATGGAAATATGTAGGGGAAAATCTGAGAATTTTGCCACATGCAAACATACCTATCGCAGCTTACACAACGGCACTGGCTAGAATTAAATTATACAAACTATTGGAAAAACTGGGTTCATCGATTCTCTACTGTGATACAGACAGTGTCATATATGCAGATAGTAAAGACAAACCAATAAATTTTCCGATCTCTGACTTCCTGGGTGATCTGACCAATGAGGTGGCATGCTATGGTTCTGATGCTTATATTACGGAATATGTGAGTACAGGCCCTAAGTCATATGCTTTAAAAATTGAAACTGAACATCGACCTGAACATGTGGTTAAATGTAAAGGCATAACTCTTAATTTCGAAAACTCAATAGTTGTAAATTTTGAATGTTTAAAATCTTTAGTTTTGGAGGATGGTTTATCTGATGGTGTACATGTGACGACCGAACGTAAAATCAAGCGAAAGCGTCCAGGTGTTGTTGTATCAGAACCCGAAAAAAAACTCCTGAGATCTACTTTTGACAAAAGAGTTGTGTCGGATGAATATTTCTCTTATCCTTATGGTTTTAAAAGATGTAGACCAAACAATTATGATAACATTTAAAAGTTTTGTATAAAGAATAAATATTATCCATTTTTATTGTATTAAATTTTATACTTGCATTTTATAGTTTAGATATTCATATCATGTAAATAAGTTGTTAAGTGATGTTTGCCTTGTAATGAAATTAAACAATTACTTTTAGATCATATGAAGAAATTCGAATAGTTTTTGGAATGAAATATAAGTACCAGTACTCTAAACAAGTCTTTCATTTCATTACTAGTCTTGCAACCATCAGATATGGCGCATATTATTGTAGATATCCAGTTTGTGTGGAAATAACGGGCAATATTTTGCGAAAGAGTTCGCTGTCCTACAATTCGGATCACTTATACCATCAATGTTTCATCTTTAACCACCGTATCCACACCAGGAGGTATCTTTTAAGGGCTGCAAACAGAACGACTTTGACGTGGATAACATTAACGGTTTGCACTGGGATGATGGCAATATCAATTACACCAGTCTACCAGATATATTTGAAAAATATGCTACATCGACGATCTATGTAAAAGGTGAAATGAAAGAGAAGTTTGTGAAAAAATATCTACCATCAACCGATATAATCCAGTTACAATTACCAAAACTTAACGAACTGAGAAATTTTCACACATCTTGCGAAATTCACGAGGGGACACAGTCCAAGCGATGTGCAGTGCAAAATTGTGTAAACATATATTCATATATGCTAAAAAATGAAAACTATTGAACAAAAGATGAAAATGCGTTGTTATTTAATATTTTTATAAACCAATCGTTATATTATAAATAATTTCAGGATAACAAAACCATGGAATTTCATAAAAAAGTCGAGAATAGTTTATGTGCACATATGAAGCACGTGATGGTATAAAAAAATCATCACTCGATAGTTTTAATACATCTTTAGCCTTACGTCTAGTTGTATACTGTTTGAAATACTCTCTCACACTGTCGGTTGCGTTTTTGTTGTGGTACATAATAATATTGAAGAACTCCATCTTCTCGAACAAATTTAAAAGGCTCTGGGGTGTTAGCCGGATACTACCTTGATCGACTGGTATGATGAACCCCTTTTTTAAATCAGCTTTTGTTGCTTTTACAGGTTCAATATTTTCTTGCTTCATCTTGATCAGATAAATGTACAATGAAGTCCACCCTAGGTAGCTAGTTGATACAGGGAAACGTCCAGGATAACTGAAGATTATTTTAAACTCAAACGTGAGTGGATCGAAGCCCAACGCAACTTTCCGGTTTTGACATCCATCCAGATAGTAGGTGTAGTTCAGTAGCATATCTTCACCAGGAACCTCGGATCTTTTCTGCCTGCAAGATCTTTTAGTAATTAATTCAGCTGTGCCTCCAGGTTTGCTCTTTTTGTTAGATCGCTGCGGTTTTGCAATGTTCATGGTTTTCCGAATAGGTGATGTCATACTGCCCGAAAGGTTAATAAACTAAGACTGAAAGTCAGGGGTTTCTGCCCGCACCCTTTATACTGAGCTCACGCTGCTTTTATAGCACATTTCTCCTGTCTACAGGACTGGTTGTAACACTCCCCTACATTTTGCGAAGAGACCCTCGAATAGATTCTTTGGAAAAAATTAACTATTTCATCATCATTGGTGTCATAATTTTTTAGTAGAGAACCAGCTCAGAAATCTTTTGAAGCTTCTACTACTACAACGAAAATAAAGAAATACACAGCATTACTGCCCGCACGTGGTCGAGAATGCACTCTGTAACCTCTGCTTATTATTTACAAATACTTTACCATTGCGCCGAGGGAATTCTTTGAAGTACTTGTTAATAGGATATTTACCGAACGAGGCAAAATATTAAGCTGGTCCTTTTTAACGAAAGTAGAACCCAATGAACACCGCTCTTTTGGGACGTATCTGTGTTGGCTATGACGCATGCCGGTTTTCTGATTTTCCGAGGTAAACGATCGCACGGATATACACCTTGAAAAAACCTTTTTGTTATGATATTACTTCTCAACGCGTTGATTATCTCTATTGTGTTCATTCCTGTCATTTCAAGAATATGTTTTCAAGGTTTACAACCTTAGTATGTGGTGTCACGTAGCTTTGTAAGAATTCTTTTGTCGATTCTCCGTTCACTGTTTACACTGTTGAAAACTTTCCCAACGATCTATTAAGATCCTGATTGAGTCGCTTGAGTTCCAAGTTTCCAAATACGCCTGTCTGATCTGTAGCTACAGTCAAGGTGGTAGATATTTATACGTAATTTCTTTCGAGTAAAGTTTGTTCTGTGATGTGAACCCAGTCAGCGATACTTTCTTAAAGAAGGTTATGCGACCTTCTGAGAAGTATTCAACATTTACAAGGCAATGTGCCATGACTTTTGCTGTGTACTAGAGTAAATACTATCCAAATATGAATGTTATTGCGATATATATATATACATATATATATATATATAGCTTTTTTAAAAGCTTGTAAATACATTCCGATTTTTGTCAATTTCAAGCCTTCCATCATATTCCGCGTAAATGATGCAGGTGACGCTTTTCTTTAAAGCTTCTCTGAATTTTCCCTCGATCCTAACCACACCTTGGTTTAACAAACTAGTGCATCCCGAATCGTATGAGCTGTCTGCTGTTAAATCAAATGCTAGCAGAAAATAGCCATCATCAAAGAATTTCTTGGATATCTGATGACCTTTATCAAAATAATTGATTCCAGTCCCCTTGAACAGAGAAAGATATCCTCTAGTGCTTACTGGTTTTTCGTACGAATAATCAAACTCTAGAGGAAGGTTTGGTACTTGAAGACCATTTACTGATAGATTGATATTGGTATTTTGTTATGCTTAAAGTTGAATGGATTCTTTGTGCGCTTTCCGGTGTAGGAGTCACTATCCACCATACCAAAAACTAGCGAATTTGGTAATTGTCTTATCACTACATTATCAAGAGATAGAGTATGGGTGTTGGTGGGTAAAGTGTAGGTTTTTACTTCCACCCGCTTGTACGGATATACAGCATTCGATCGTTGGAGTACAGTTTCATGTGCTAATAATATACTGGGATTGACAGTGACGTGCTTCATGAACATTGTCGCTTCTAGAATTTTTACGCGTGGATTAATGTCATCTTCTTTCGAGTACAAATAAAATTCCAGTTTTTCCAATGAAAGTGTTAAACGGAAGTCCACTCCATCCATAAACAGTTTATCCTGATTCAACATGTCACTATGAACTGTGCCCATCAGTTCAACGACGTTACTCTTTTCCACCAGTGCAGACCTTTTAAGATAGCCCTTATTTAACTCAGTAGGACCACCGCCAGGTCTTGAGTCTTCAATCATCTCCATCTCATTCTGATCTAGATACCAACCGGATGAGTTGATGCAGCGTCTTTACCATAGTTCAGTAAATTTTCAATATAGGCGCGATAGTTGTAATTGTTGTCCGTCTGAGCTATATTCTTACCATTCAATTGTACAGTGCGTTACCTAAAAAGTGAATGCATGAGGTTGTTTGCTTTACCAACAGGGTCAGCTAAAACTTCACCCCCATCAGCTTTCTTAAGTTTCTCCTTTCCCGTGAAAAGTTGTTCCTTGCCATTTTTAAATTTAATCAGCTGCACTTTGAGGCGTAAGTAAATGCTGGATAAGTCACGATATGTATCTCCATGGCCGAGATAGACAAATTCCAACACAGAAGAATTGTCCAGTGATGCAATAGGTTTGTAAGCAACATCTTCGGTCTTCAGAATACTGTTTTGAATTGGTGGTGAGGTTAAAATATGCAACTCATACTTCATACATTCTTTCTGCATCGTGATGGTATTATCTACTTGTCAAATATATCCAATGTACGCTTTCTTAATTGTCGTCGCCTTTTAAAAGTTTTCTAAGCTCTGCTCGATCATAGATTTCTCACTTTTCTCCTTTTTTTTACGGTTTGGCACCGATTTCCGCTGCTTGTTTGCGTAAGGGTTAGCTCGTTTTATAGCTAATCTCCTACCTCTACCTTCCATTTTACCGAAGATTTTATTTATACCTTTTTGGGCTAATTCGTGTACTGCAGATTTTCCATGTTCTTTCAGTACCTGTTTCAGTGGTCTACTTCCTGCCTCTTTAAAAATGGACTTTCCTGTTTCGACGACTTGTTTGCCTATAGCTTTTGCTCCACGTAGAAATAATGGTTGGGGATATCGTACCAATCCACTGAAAAAACTACCAATCCCCCTTCCTCGCTGGTAAACAAGTGGCGATGACTTTCCTTTATCAAGTAGCTCTTCACCATTAAATTCAATTCCGCTTAGTAACAAGGCTATGAAATCTGTTATGTTAATCTGTGACGGTATAGGCAGCGCTACATTAAGCTTCACGCCATAATCTTTCAGATGAAATGTATGGTTGGTCGATTGAATACCTGCTTCTTCATCCCGTTTCTTCCTTCCTGCCCCACGTTGGGCGCCACTTGTCACAATCCCGACCACGCGCACAAACCCGAGGATCCGAGATCGAGTGCCCCACCATTTTGGACGCTCCTCGACCCCGGATGCCTAGTGAGTACACGCGCTGCCGGGACTGCTACCAAGACGACCGCATAGTGGCGGTCCCGATTAAACATTTTTCCGCGACTAGCTCACCCAGTCGTGGGTTTTGGACAGAAGAAGGAATCACCACGAACCACATTCGCACACGCGCCGCCCATGCGCAAAAAAACAATCACATCACTTTTAGGTTATTTTATTCCATTTTTTTCCCGCGGAAACAATAAATTATTATTATAATTCGGTTCACTTACATAGTGTGAGATAAAGATATTGACAAAAACAAATTGTCGATTGAAAAGCACATAATAGTCTATAACTTGAAGATTCACAAAAAAACTATTAAACTATTAAATAATAAACTCTTTATGGAGTTTTCGACGCTCGATTGGTTTCGCATTCGTAACGAAAAGAAAGTCCTAACAAAACTTTCTGTTGTGCATGTTTCGCATTTTAATCCTTTTCCGATTCGAGTTCCGCACTCCGTTGATTCGCCTTCTCAACACAGCTTCAGAACTTCGTTTTTAAAATCGCTTCGCTAAATCGACATTCTTGAGGCGGATCACCCAACGCTCCAGCTGGGGTGAATTTTTCTGCATATTTCATAACTCACCAACAATAAGATTTTCCGCTCGTGTTCATCGGATTCAACTCGAAATCGGCCGCTATTGCGTGATTCAACACAAACTTGTAGATTTGTTCACGCCGTAAAATCAAACGGTCGGCCCCCTTGTCTGGATGATACCACATTATCTACTCACCAAGAAAACCAAGAAACATCCGACTCGTTTGCCAGACTTCTCGCAACCGCTCACTCTCACCTCTATTTCCGGCATCTCCAACATCCAAAAGCTACTTTTTCGCGTAGCGTGGCGTGATCGATCCTCGTATTCGCGAAAGCTTGAGCACGATCCGAGGGTTGGAGCGAGATGACGGGTTTGAATAGCTTTGTCGGAACTTGGCGAGCTTTACACTGTCAAATAATCATTGCCAGGTAGGTAGTTATATGCTTTAGTTATTTCGGGCAGAAAAGGCGAGAAGATAATTTGAATTTACTTTATGGTACGTAACAAATATTCTGTAAGAATTCATTGTGATTTCGTTTGTTTTTTGGTATCTGTCCAATTATGTAGTCTATAAGCGCTCGGAATGATTCAAATTTTGCATCTGACTTTAAATAAACTTTCTCAGCAATCTTTCTGAACTGATAAATATGTTTGCAAAAATTTCTTTCTTCTATAATACTTCTTATGTCCGAGATCACGCTTCCAACTCTATCTTCTTCAATACGATCGTACATTATTTGTTTAATATCGGCCAAGTAATAGTTATAATAGGTAGGTCTAATTACTAATAAAATGACGAAAGAAATGATGAAAGGTTCATATCATTTTCATTGTAACCTAAATTTTGCAAATCATTAGCATACCATCTAAAACAAACATGTTGCTTTCCCAATTCAACAACTTTAGCGATTAATGCTTTTGGATCTTTTTGAACTGGTAAAGATTGTTGTGCTTCGGTAACGCTTTTATCTTCAAATGGTATAGAACGTTTGGAAATTCCGCGCCTACCTGATTCACATTTCACTTTTGTACGTTTTGGTAGCGCGATCTCTGTTATTCCGAAATACCAAATGCCGGTAAACTTACACACACTCGGTAATATATTTCCGAAAGATGATAGCGTATTGTCAGGGTAAATGCCTAGGGAACTGTTGCTCACGAGACACACGTAGAACTTCATCATCTATTATGTTTATAGGCATTTTTTTAAATTATGTCCCAATTCACGTTTTTAACTCTGGAACTAGGCTCGGTCTTCAATCTTAACCGCTCTCTTTGCCGAGCATGCTTTCTTATGGGAACGTCAGTCTCAAATTGATGAATTTTATTTTACATTTCCTAAAATTTCAAACCTCGTAGATAATTTGGAAGTCACTCGTGATCAAATAAAACAGCTCAATAGCTTATTGTCTTCATAGGAAATAAAAGTATATTATCCACAGTTTAAAAAAATTCCTAAATAGGTTTCAGATTTGTTAAGGAATTGTATGAATTGTAAACAGACGGTACACACACACACAAATATATACATATATATATATATATATACATATATATATATATATATATATATATATATATATATATGTATATATTTATATATATATATATATATATGTATGTATGTATAAATATATATATATACATATATATTTATATTTATATATATAAGGTGTCCAGAGATTGCCGCACAGGCTCCTCACCACGTGATTTTTTGAACAATTTTAAGCAGAAAATATTATGAAATTTTTTTTCGATTTCTTAACCCTTGAGCTGCCACAGGCGTTTTAAAATTTGGAAAAAAATTCCGTTCTTAAATTAATAAAAACGCAATATCTTCAGAGTTATGTAAGATAAAACACTCAAAAAACAACAAAACGCAGATAATAGTTTTTCGCAACTATTTGAAGCTTTTGAAGATTTTGTGAATATGAAGTGAGCATATTGGGAGCGACAGTTCTCGAAAGTCGAATAAATGTTTTTTTCTATACGAAAATTTTGCATTTTCCTTATTCTCCTTTAATTTTCACGTTCATAATGCAAAATCTTTTTTCAAAAATTAAAACTTTGTTGTGTTATTTTTAAAAAGTAAGAACATCATTTTCCTCTAAACTTTCAAACTTTTATTGCGAAAGGACTATAAATGCAAACGAAAATTCGCGTTTAATATAAAATTTGCGTTCTGAATTGAAATATTCGGTTGTCCCACACGAAAGTGCTTTCAATCACAATCTTTTGAATGAACAATAAAACAAATATGTATTTGAAATGTTTTTATTAAAATTATTTACAGTATATGTTCAAAGTGGCTTCCTTCCATTGTCAAACAAGACCTGCTTCTCTTTTTTAAGCTTCATATTGAACTTGACAACATATCGCTTGTAATTTCAGCTTCGTCATTGGTAATTTTCGAAGAAAGTTGTTCCAAGTTGTCAGGAGCCTCCTTGTAAACAATTGCTTTAAAATGTCCCCACAGAAAGTAATCCAACGGGTTTAAATCCGGAGATCTTACAGGCCACCGCACGTTACCATAACGCTTTAGCCAGCGATCCTGGAATTATTTGTGCAGCAAAGTTTTAACCTCTCCGAAATTATGTGGAGGTGCTCCATCATGTTGAAACCACATCCTCCTTCTCCTTGAAAGTGGTAGGTTCTCCAATAATGTTGGTAATACATTCTCCAAAAAATGTTTGTAGCCTTGGCCAGTTAAGCGGTCCGAGAGAATATATGGCCCTTAGTTGATCTCCTATAATACCTGCCCAAACGTTAAGTCTCCATCGAACTTGGTGATCCTCCACGTACCATATACGGATTGGCTTCGCTCCACCAATGGGGGTTGTGGCAGTTGAATATTCCTTCCTGGGTGAAGAGGCGTTCGTCCGTAAACGATATTTTTTTTCAAAGTTCGGGCTTCGTAGAATTTTTCTTTGTAGCCATTCACAAAAATCCACTCGCTTTGCGTAATCCTCTGTATGTAATTTTCGCATCTTCGAAAAGTGGTAAGGATGCAAATTTAAACTTCGCAAAATGATTTGCACTGTTGACTTTCTAAACCCCAGTTCTCTTGCAAGTTGGGTCTTGCACAACGAAATTGAATACGGCTTCTTCGACAGCAGGTGTTCTTGAAGACCTAGGTCGGCCCATGTCTGATCGCGCACCTTGAGCAAGTCCCCCTGTTTCTCGTCCTCGAATTTCTAGCCTCCAGAAGACGTTGGTATCTGGATGTCGTCTTTTATGGAATCGTCTTCTATACTCGAAGGATGCACGCTGACTATTTGTTTCACATGCTCCAAGCACAAGAATCATGTCGAAGTATTCATTGGCTGAGTACTCCATTTTGGATCGTTAGTAGCCAATCAATAAAAACTGTTAAATAATTCTACAAAAAGGTATTTTTCTCGAAATATACTGATTTCTACTTGTTATCATCGAATGACGACCAAGCGTTGCCCCATTCTAATTTATGGATGTGAATTTTCTAGCCCATTGATTATATCCGAATGTAAATGCTTTCAAATCAATTAAAAACTAATTTTCAAAGGGTTTATGACTGCTTATAATCAGCTCAAGCACTAATTAATCACAAACATCGTTTACCAGAGTTGTCTGAAAAGGTTCTACCTGCTCGGTTTTTGTTAGTAGGCATATTAGGCACTTTTTTGAATTTTTAATTTAGAATTCGCAGGCGTGTAACTATTAAAAATTGGCAAATAAGGATAAAAAGATGTTCCTACTTTGAAACAATAACACAACAGAGATTTAATTTTTGAAAAAAGGATTTTGTATTATGAACGTGAAAATTAAAGGATAATAAGAAAAAATGCAAAATTTTCGTATAGAAAAAAACATTTATTCGACTTTCGAGAACTGTCGCTCCCAGTATGCTCACTTCATATTCACTAAATAGCTTCAAATAGTTGCGAAAAACTATTACCTGCGTTTTGTTGTTTTTTGAGTGTTTTATCTTACATAACTCTGAAGATATTGCGTTTTTATTAATTTAAGAACGGAATTTTTTTCCAAATTTTAAAACGCCTGTGGCAGCTAAAGGGTTAGGAAATCCAAAAAAAAATTCATAATATTTTCTGCTTAAAATTGTCCAAAAAATTCCGTGGTGAGGAGCCTGTGCGGCAATTTCTGGACTTTCTGTATATATATATTGTTGAAAGTGGTCGGAAATGTTATTGTAATACTTCAGAGGAAATTGTCTTGAATGGAGTCGGCATTTTAACATTGGCGTCTAATTGCATCTTAGAAGCATTTGAGCAATTATTCGAAGTTCAGGTTTACAATTTAACGTTACTTTCAAAAACAAGGACAGAATACGCGTCGTGAACCATTCTTGCGAACGAATCAAATTATGTAAATAAATTTAGCTTTGACGATACACATTTAACAGAAAAATCTGGAGGAGCTCAAAGATTTAACGGTTCAAATCAAACGCTCCAAACTTTTATGGCAGTCGGTATTTGCGCCAATTTTACCTGACACGCGCTCGGTAATAAGCCGTGTACTTATAACATTTATCTTCCTTTTAATTGCATATATTGTAGCTTTTAGAAATACTCATGTTTTATCCGTATTGTCAACATGTTTTCGCTTACAAAATGCAAACGGGTCAGAAACGCGCGACCGACACGTTCAAACCGGGAAACGCTTAGTATCAAAGGAGATTTCCAACATGAGTAGGCCTTGAACCGTTACCCACTACTTTACGTTCTAGATATCCGTAAGCGTTCTTAAGGCGGAAGGTGTTATGCATGGCTCTGACTTCAATCGCCTTGCATGTTTGAAGTCTTATCGCAACCCAATTGCATCCCTGATACACACTAAATAAAGAACGTGAGATTTTTCTTGATAAACACCTCTTCGTAAATTGATACGCACATTTAAGATAATTTGTTATGTTTGGTTTACACTTGGGATAACCAAGTCACGTTTGTCTTCATTAATGTCATTCGTGGACTTTGTTTATGAAGACTGTCCCTCTAAATATATTATTTATTAGAAGTTAAAATAAGAATACGATCTCCTCTGAAATAAGTAAGATAAAAGTGCCAGGTTTTATTTGAAGAATCCTTACAAATCATTTATTTCATAAACGAGTAGTTATAGAGTAAAAGCACATAGTGTTTTATTGTAACTAAATCTCAACCTAGGTTGTCTTCTTGCACGAGGCAAGAAGGCATAGCACATATAATGATGTAGCTAAAAACATAACCATGACTGTTTTGTGGTCACCACTATCCAAGGAACTGAAGAAAGCTCAACTGTCACTGGGTAAGCAAACCACCTTGCAGCTTTGAAACTCAACAAGCAGGATTGACCATTACATAGATAGTGCATTGCAGCAGTTGACTGCGATCGAGAAGTCTGATTTTGGTTGACCACGCATGAGGTGAAGCTTGGGAATAGAAGAGCTCTGCCGCGAAAAGCCTAAAAAGTTATTGAACAAGTTTTTACGAACATCACAAAAACCATAGATTACGTAAGGATTTTGGTGGATAAGGTGTTGATTGACGTGGAGCAATCGAAAGGAGGACAGGTTGCAAAGTCTTTTCTACGTTATTTGTTATTTTCACATCGATGCTAGAAGGACAAAAGAGCGCTAGCAAAAATTAATGCAGTTTTTGTTGGTTGATTGGTGGCTATTTTGAATAGTTGCGTTCAAGATTGCCATCACTTCGGCATAATCACTGAACTTGTATTGTTTTACGGTTTTCTATTATTGAGACTAAACATTATTCCTTATTTTCAGTTGGTCTTGAAAAACATTGAATATGCAGTGAATAATAGGTTTAACTGCATGTAAAAAATAAGTTTGAAGGTCATTCATGTCAATGACTATATCTCGCGAACAAAATATATTATTTGCATTATTGACGCGTATTAACATTTTTGTGATGCTTTTCAGCTCTATAACAAAATATTTTAAGCCGTTATTTAATTTAATAGAAAAAAATTTGAACATTTAAGGTTTCATAAAAAAAAATTTATCCTGATTTACACATCACAGTTATAAATGTTTATGAAATTTATAAGCTGTTACCGATTTTTGTAGAGAAACCATCAAAACTATTTTCTATGATTACCAAAAAAACATTGAAAATAAAATTTCAGAAGAATGCGAATCGGAAAAGAAAGGAAGATGCTGGACGAAAAATCAAAAAGCTGAGAAACGAGCAGCCAATAAAGATGCAAAAAAGGTCAGAAGTCCAACAACTAGAAGGGTTTGTAGTAAACCAATCGTCGCAACAATCCACGGAAGACGAGAATAAACTACTAAACAACGGACTAAAATATGCAATTCACAAAACGGCAGATACCAGGCAAGTCATTGTTGATATAGAAGCATGAATCAACAATACGCCAAGAGACCTAAGACTCACCAATGAAGAAAAAGAGGAGGTCAGAAGACAAGAAGCCATAGCCATTGATACCACTGTAATCAAACAGCCGAAAAAAAAGAAAATAACGAAGCAGCTCACAGAAAAACCAGTACATTATTTGATAGCAGACAAAGGGAATGAATAAGTCATACTGGATAAAGGCGATTACAACAACAGGATTAAAGAAAAAATAAACAATGGAACATACAGACAACTAAGAAAAGATCCGTTGCCAGAACTAATAAAACAGGTGGAAAAAACAATCAAATAGTGCAAGAACATAATTGGAAGCGACGTAAATAGATTACGTGTACAAAATCACACGCTTCCACGAATAAAAGGACAGCCGAAAATCCGCAAACCAGTAAAAGAAATGACAGAAATTATTACAGCAGAAAAGTCACCGGCGATAGAGATCGAAAGATATTTGGTGATGAAGTTCAAGGCAATGGAAAAACAGTCAACATCATACTCAGTTAAAACCAGCAAGGAGTTTACCGAAAAACTAAAAGAACTCGGAAACTATAGAGAGACGATAGATTAATCTCTTTCGACGTCAAAGCACTGTATCCGAGCATACCAATTAAAGAAGCCATCAATATGTTGAAAGATTGGCCTAAGCAACAAAACGAAGAAGTATCAAAACAGGAGATTAAAGCATACATGAGAATGAGCACGCAAGGCTGCATGCGCACTCTACTGCTGCGAACGAGCTATTGGGAAAAGGTGGGGATTGAAAACCAAAATTGTATCATGGCCTTATAGAGCTAAACAAGGTCAGAAGGAATGCGGCTATTGCAATCACCGGGGCTCTACGGACTACCCCTACAAAGGCATTATTTATGCTATTAAACTGACTTCTGACAGAGCTACTTACGAGACAGCAGGCCAAGTACACTGCTGTTCGATTAAAAGCCCTGCGACTCTGGCGTGAGGAGGACTTTGGTCACTCCACAATACTACGGAGAGATGGGCCAACGTCAGGGAAAGTGGACCTTGCATCTCCGATTCCCTGTTTTCACCATGGTTTCAGGTCAGTCATCCCGAGTAGGGATAACTTGACCACAGAAAGAAATGCGATACAGGAATCGGTTGACATTTACACTGATGGATCAAAAATGGAGGGAAGAGTTGGCTGTGGCGTGTTCTCAGAACAGCTAGGCCCGAAACTATCCTTCCGATTACCAGACCATTGCAGCAGTATCCGTAATAAAGGGGCACTGTCTGATTGGCAGAAACGCAGAAAGATTGGGTGTCCCTTTCAATGATTTCTGCCGAAGTTGCAGATCGGAGGAAGGGAAGAAATTATTAAACACTTTTTGTGCGAATGTCCGGCGCTGTCCAGGAAGCACATGCAAACCTTGGGCACGCCCTTCCTAGACAACCTCACGAAAGTAGCTGATCTGGACATCCTGTCATCCACTATATCTCGCGAACCAAATATAGGATTTGTATTTTTAAGGTGTCAATCGACGCGTATTGACATTTTTGTTATTCTTTGAAATGTATGAAAAAATTGCTGAAGTCGTTTTTTATTTTAATAGAAAAGGTGCAAAAAATCGAGAAAATAATTTTTGGTCAGATTTATACAACACAGTAATCAATGTTTACAAAATTTAAAAAAAACACGGTTTTTGTTTTGATGGTCTAAAAAATTAAATTAAAAATAAAAATCATTAAATCTAAAAAGGGTTAATACGAATGATATTACCTGATATTTCTTATTTTGATGGGATTGTTGTTAAGTCAATCAAATCTGTTAATATTTGCATAATTTGAACAGTTTTTCAAAAATTTTCACAGTACCGTGTTTTCATTTTAATGAAAAAACTGCTTCAATTTTGGGATTTTGTTTTCAATCAAATTCGTATTTGTGGTAAACAACGCTTTGAATGACAAAATGTTTTGAAGCCAATACATTGCGACATCATATGCTTTAAAAGTTTCTCACAAAATAAAAAGTTTGGTTCTTTAATGTTCGTAAGATTTCAATTAGGGAGGTAAGATAAGATTTCAATAATTTATTTTAAGTAAAACTTTTCCAAACGCAAATATTTTATATTATAATAACATATATATATTTCATTTCTCAATGAAGACGCAGGCAACGGGTATTCAAAACTGTTAGATCTAATTAAGTAAAACTGGATGATAGATATGTGTATGAGTGGCTAAGCGTTGAGGACTTATAATTAAAGCAAAAAATGTATACCATAGTAAAATAGCACTGAAGAAGAGGGAACTCTCACCCTTGAAATATATATATGTTATTATAATATAAAATATTTGCGTTTGGAAAAGTTTTACTTAAAATAAATTATTGAAATGGCGCAAAAACACCGAGAAAACGAAGAATATAAGATTTCAATTGAGGGAGGAACATCATTTGTAATACTTTTTATTTTTTACATGAAACTTAACCAATCATTGACTGCAGATTCATTGTTTCACAAGACCTACAGCAAACTAAGAAATAGTTATTGGTCTCATTAATGTAAAATCGTGGAACAATACAAATTCAGTGATTATGCTGCAATCTTGGAAACTTTGACCACAACTTTTCAAAAAGACCTACTGCTACTGCATTATTTTCACTAACACCCTTTTGTCTTTCAAGCGTTGATTTGAAAATAACGCAGACGTAGTCTCTGTAACCTGTTCCACTTCGATTGATCCGCGAAAATGTTCAATAATCCTTCCTCCACCTAAATCCTTACGTAATCAATGAATACTCCCGCAGATGATACGATTAATATTAACTCATTTCAATTGAATCAGCTTTTTGACAAAAACTACTTAATACATCCAAGTTTTAAAAGCATTGATTATTAAAGTGCAAATCAAATGGATGGATTTTTTGAAAAGCCGTTATTGTAAAATCCAATTTTTTCAATTTTTTATTACTAAATTTGTGAACGACTTTACATAAACTATTCGAATTTCCAAAGAACCATAAATATTCTATTTCACTCCGATTGACACTTTAATAGCACGTTTGGTTTGCGATATGTGGTGCCGGACAGAAATAACCTTGAATATCTCAAAACGAAAAAAAAAATCTGATCAGCTCTGGTCTTTGCAATTATGGGTCAATTAAAATATCAATCTAGAAGATACGACCTTTTTTCGAGAGATATTGTCTTAGAAATATGACCATAAAGGTGCATATGTGCATATTGATATGCTGAACGTAAATACGTGGAAACACACACATATACAAATTTCAGTTCAAAATACTATGTTTTTGTGGAAACCTTGAAAGTTTGGAGGAAATTCGGTCTGTGCAAATAATAATTTGTGTCCTCTGTTAATAACATAGACAAGAACCACAACTTCATCATTAATAAAATACAGTGACTGAGTAAATAGGTTTATACTACGATACCTAAAGTCGAAATGACGATATCTAATCGATTCAAGAGAAATCGGTAGACAGTTCAAATTTCATCAGTGATTGAGTAAATAGGCTTATACTACGATACCTAAAGTCGAAATGACGATATCTAATCGATACAAGAGCAATCGGTAGACAGTTCAAATTTCCAAGTGTTAGGCCAGTTAAAGTTATGTCACTAAAGTTTAATCCAAAAAATTAGGTGTCCGTAAAATTACAAGTTACGCTTCAGTTTGACGCAAACGCAACCTGCTCAGCATTTGCAGTTAAAAAGACCAACTGGTCACATGACCAAGCAAAAAATACTTTGAGGGAATTTGCTCTCCTTATGAAACACATCTACCCTCCATATATATTCGTGAAAACAAAAGTTAACACTTTTAACGAACCATCAGAAACATAGTAGGGCAAAACGATTTATATTGTAGACCTTACAAATTGTAAGCTCAAAGAGATAAGATTGCAGGTCTCGGACGAGGATAGCTACAAAAAAGTCGTCGAATGACTTGATGCTCACGATTAGAAATATCACACTTACCAGCTGATAATTGCAAAAGACCTCCGAAGTGTAATCAAAGATATTGATGACAGTGTTAGCCCCGATGAAATCATCGTCGACGTGAAACAATAAGGCTTCGAAGTCAAGATCGCACACAAAGTATTCAATAGATTCAAGCATCCGCAGCCGATGTTTAAAATTGAACTTACAAAGGTACAGATCAGTCAACGTTGGGCACACTCTCTCGTTATCCAATTATATCACGTTTAACTAAATAACCAACGATCTCAGGGTTATTGAACGCAGTTTTTGTTCCTACATCAACTAAACTAGATTTTGTCACATGGTGGCAATTTAGAATAGTTACGTCCAAAATTTCCATGGAAAAAACTGCCATTTCAATTACATACCTGTGTTTTATTTGTTTAAAAAGGTCAATACTTCTAAAAAACACTTTATATATTTTCAAGTGGAACTTTTACTGCATATTACATGCTCTTCAGATCGATTGCAAAATGAGAATTGATTGTTGGTTGTCTTATTTGCGCAAAAATGATTTTGTAGACTCTTATCGCTCCGTGTATAAATTGAATTTTACCCCTGACCTACCAAAAGTCGTACGTTTTTCAAAAAATGGACGCTCCTTATGATGAATTTCTACCTTAAGTAGTATCTTTTGCATTACTATCATTATTTTTGATCATTTCAATATTTATATAGGTATTACTTCAAAATTGTTCATGTGCACCTCAAGAGTCGCACCTTGCGGCTTTTTTTATTTGTATGCGGAGAAAAAAATTGCATCATGACTTTTCAAGCTTTGATAATATTTTCACAATCAAAACATGATGACTGAATTGTGTATACTTCAATTGCTCGTCCGCTATTTATTTATATGGTTGAACC
>OZ012659.1:55245492-55319303 GCA_963942545.1 Oxycera nigricornis | reverse complement strand
CTTGAAATATATATATGTTATTATAATATAAAATATTTGCGTTTGGAAAAGTTTTACTTAAAATAAATTATTGAAATGGCGCAAAAACACCGAGAAAACGAAGAATATAAGATTTCAATTGAGGGAGGAACATCATTTGTAATACTTTTTATTTTTTACATGAAACTTAACCAATCATTGACTGCAGATTCATTGTTTCACAAGACCTACAGCAAACTAAGAAATAGTTATTGGTCTCATTAATGTAAAATCGTGGAACAATACAAATTCAGTGATTATGCTGCAATCTTGGAAACTTTGACCACAACTTTTCAAAAAGACCTACTGCTACTGCATTATTTTCACTAACACCCTTTTGTCTTTCAAGCGTTGATTTGAAAATAACGCAGACGTAGTCTCTGTAACCTGTTCCACTTCGATTGATCCGCGAAAATGTTCAATAATCCTTCCTCCACCTAAATCCTTACGTAATCAATGAATACTCCCGCAGATGATACGATTAATATTAACTCATTTCAATTGAATCAGCTTTTTGACAAAAACTACTTAATACATCCAAGTTTTAAAAGCATTGATTATTAAAGTGCAAATCAAATGGATGGATTTTTTGAAAAAGCCGTTATTGTAAAATCCAATTTTTTCAATTTTTTATTACTAAATTTGTGAACGACTTTACATAAACTATTCGAATTTCCAAAGAACCATAAATATTCTATTTCACTCCGATTGACACTTTAATAGCACGTTTGGTTTGCGATATGTGGTGCCGGACAGAAATAACCTTGAATATCTCAAAACGAAAAAAAAAATCTGATCAGCTCTGGTCTTTGCAATTATGGGTCAATTAAAATATCAATCTAGAAGATACGACCTTTTTTCGAGAGATATTGTCTTAGAAATATGACCATAAAGGTGCATATGTGCATATTGATATGCTGAACGTAAATACGTGGAAACACACACATATACAAATTTCAGTTCAAAATACTATGTTTTTGTGGAAACCTTGAAAGTTTGGAGGAAATTCGGTCTGTGCAAATAATAATTTGTGTCCTCTGTTAATAACATAGACAAGAACCACAACTTCATCATTAATAAAATACAGTGACTGAGTAAATAGGTTTATACTACGATACCTAAAGTCGAAATGACGATATCTAATCGATTCAAGAGAAATCGGTAGACAGTTCAAATTTCATCAGTGATTGAGTAAATAGGCTTATACTACGATACCTAAAGTCGAAATGACGATATCTAATCGATACAAGAGCAATCGGTAGACAGTTCAAATTTCCAAGTGTTAGGCCAGTTAAAGTTATGTCACTAAAGTTTAATCCAAAAAATTAGGTGTCCGTAAAATTACAAGTTACGCTTCAGTTTGACGCAAACGCAACCTGCTCAGCATTTGCAGTTAAAAAGACCAACTGGTCACATGACCAAGCAAAAAATACTTTGAGGGAATTTGCTCTCCTTATGAAACACATCTACCCTCCATATATATTCGTGAAAACAAAAGTTAACACTTTTAACGAACCATCAGAAACATAGTAGGGCAAAACGATTTATATTGTAGACCTTACAAATTGTAAGCTCAAAGAGATAAGATTGCAGGTCTCGGACGAGGATAGCTACAAAAAAGTCGTCGAATGACTTGATGCTCACGATTAGAAATATCACACTTACCAGCTGATAATTGCAAAAGACCTCCGAAGTGTAATCAAAGATATTGATGACAGTGTTAGCCCCGATGAAATCATCGTCGACGTGAAACAATAAGGCTTCGAAGTCAAGATCGCACACAAAGTATTCAATAGATTCAAGCATCCGCAGCCGATGTTTAAAATTGAACTTACAAAGGTACAGATCAGTCAACGTTGGGCACACTCTCTCGTTATCCAATTATATCACGTTTAACTAAATAACCAACGATCTCAGGGTTATTGAACGCAGTTTTTGTTCCTACATCAACTAAACTAGATTTTGTCACATGGTGGCAATTTAGAATAGTTACGTCCAAAATTTCCATGGAAAAAACTGCCATTTCAATTACATACCTGTGTTTTATTTGTTTAAAAAGGTCAATACTTCTAAAAAACACTTTATATATTTTCAAGTGGAACTTTTACTGCATATTACATGCTCTTCAGATCGATTGCAAAATGAGAATTGATTGTTGGTTGTCTTATTTGCGCAAAAATGATTTTGTAGACTCTTATCGCTCCGTGTATAAATTGAATTTTACCCCTGACCTACCAAAAGTCGTACGTTTTTCAAAAAATGGACGCTCCTTATGATGAATTTCTACCTTAAGTAGTATCTTTTGCATTACTATCATTATTTTTGATCATTTCAATATTTATATAGGTATTACTTCAAAATTGTTCATGTGCACCTCAAGAGTCGCACCTTGCGGCTTTTTTTATTTGTATGCGGAGAAAAAAATTGCATCATGACTTTTCAAGCTTTGATAATATTTTCACAATCAAAACATGATGACTGAATTGTGTATACTTCAATTGCTCGTCCGCTATTTATTTATATGGTTGAACCGTTCAATAGCGTATGGGGGGCAGGTTGAACCCGTAAACCCCCCCTTGGGTACGCCACTGGAACCGTTCAACATTGGTCATATTTTATGTGGTGCTCGCGGAAAAGTTTTTCAATGACACTTTAAAATCTGTACATATTACACTGTTATCTAACCTACCCCGAATGAGAACCAAATCATGACAGGCATTTAAATACAATAACTTTCAATAATATTTGACAAACCTTAGAAGCCATTTTGACGCTCTGCAAGAGTTGAAAACTGCAGACTGCATAAATATTAATATTAAGCTGTTTTGTTTTTGGTTATCAAGCCAGAATACAAGGACTTGATAACCAAAGACAATACATTTTTAAAATAAATATAATTTTCATGGAGAAGGGGAGAATAAACTCTATAGAATATAACGCATAAAAAAGCTTTGTGTTTTTTTGGTTTCCATTCACTTGATCCACTTTTCTTCCATTGTGTTCTCATGGCCATAGTCTATAAATAATTTATGAACTTATATAAGCCAGAATTTTATTTTACATTTCCTAAAATTTCAAACCTCGTAGATAATTTGGAAGTCACTCGTGATCAAATAAAACAGCTCAATAGCTTATTGTCTTCATAGGGAATACAAGTATATTATCCACAGTTTAAAAAAACTCCTAAATAGGTTTCAGATTTGTTGAGGAATTGTATGAATTGTAAACAGACGGTACACACACACACAAATATATATATATATATATACATATATATATTTTTATATATATATTTATATATATATATATATATATAAATATATATATATATATTATATATATATATATATATTTATATATATATTTATATATATAAGGTGTCCAGAGATTGCCGCACAGGCTCCTCACCACGTGATTTTTTGAACAATTTTAAGCAGAAAATATTATGAATTTTTTTTTCGATTTCTTAACCCTTGAGCTGCCACAGGCGTTTTAAAATTTGGAAAAAAATTCCGTTCTTAAATTAATAAAAACGCAATATCTTCAGAGTTATGTAAGATAAAACACTCAAAAAACAACAAAACGCAGATAATAGTTTTTCGCAACTATTTGAAGCTTTTGAAGATTTTGTGAATATGAAGTGAGCATATTGGGAGCGACAGTTCTCGAAAGTCGAATAAATGTTTTTTTCTATACGAAAATTTTGCATTTTCCTTATTCTCCTTTAATTTTCACGTTCATAATGCAAAATCTTTTTTCAAAAATTAAAACTTTGTTGTGTTATTTTTAAAAAGTAAGAACATCATTTTCCTCTAAACTTTCAAACTTTTATTGCGAAAGGACTATAAATGCAAACGAAAATTCGCGTTTAATATAAAATTTGCGTTCTGAATTGAAATATTCGGTTGTCCCACACGAAAGTGCTTTCAATCACAATCTTTTGAATGAACAATAAAACAAATATGTATTTGAAATGTTTTTATTAAAATTATTTACAGTATATGTTCAAAGTGGCTTCCTTCCATTGTCAAACAAGACCTGCTTCTCTTTTTTAAGCTTCATATTGAACTTGACAACATATCGCTTGTAATTTCAGCTTCGTCATTGGTAATTTTCGAAGAAAGTTGTTCCAAGTTGTCAGGAGCCTCCTTGTAAACAATTGCTTTAAAATGTCCCCACAGAAAGTAATCCAACGGGTTTAAATCCGGAGATTTTACAGGCCACCGCACGTTACCATAACGCTTTAGCCAGCGATCCTGGAATTATTTGTGCAGCAAAGTTTTAACCTCTCCGAAATTATGTGGAGGTGCTCCATCATGTTGAAACCACATCCTCCTTCTCCTTGAAAGTGGTAGGTTCTCCAATAATGTTGGTAATACATTCTCCAAAAAATGTTTGTAGCCTTGGCCAGTTAAGCGGTCCGAGAGAATATATGGCCCTTAGTTGATCTCCTATAATACCTGCCCAAACGTTAAGTCTCCATCGAACTTGGTGATCCTCCACGTACCATATACGGATTGGCTTCGCTCCACCAATGGGAGTTGTGGCAGTTGAATATTCCTTCCTGGGTGAAGAGGCGTTCGTCCTTAAACGATATTTTTTTTCAAAGTTCGGGCTTCGTAGAATTTTTCTTTGTAGCCATTCACAAAAATCCACTCGCTTTGCGTAATCCTCTGTATGTAATTTTTGCATCTTCGAAAAGTGGTAAGGATGCAAATTTAAACTTCGCAAAATGATTTGCACTGTTGACTTTCTAAACCCCAGTTCTCTTGCAAGTTGGGTCTTGCACAACGAAATTGAATACGGCTGCTTCGACAGCAGGTGTTATTGAAGACCTAGGTCGGCCCATGTCTGATCGCGCACCTTGAGCAAGTCCCCCTGTTTCTCGTCCTCGAATTTCTAGCCTCCAGAAGACGTTGGTATCTGGATGTCGTCTTTTAGGGAATCGTCTTCTATACTCGAAGGATGCACGCTGACTATTTGTTTCACATGCTCCAAGCACAAGAATCATGTCGAAGTATTCATTGTCTGAGTACTCCATTTTGGATCGTTAGTAGCCAATCAATAAAAACTGTTAAATAATTCTACAAAAAGGTATTTTTCTCGTAAAATACTGATTTCTACTTGTTATCATCGAATGACGACCAAGCGTTGCCCCATTCTAATTTATGGATGTGAATTTTCTAGCCCATTGATTATATCCGAATGTAAATGCTTTCAAATCAATTAAAAACTAATTTTCAAAGGGTTTATGACTGCTTATAATCAGCTCAAGCACTAATTAATCACAAACATCGTTTACCAGAGTTGTCTGAAAAGGTTCTACCTGCTCGGTTTTTGTTAGTAGGCATATTAGGCACTTTTTTGAATTTTTAATTTAGAATTCGCAGGCGTGTAACTATTAAAAATTGGCAAATAAGGATAAAAAGATGTTCCTACTTTGAAACAATAACACAACAGAGATTTAATTTTTGAAAAAAGGATTTTGTATTATGAACGTGAAAATTAAAGGATAATAAGAAAAAATGCAAAATTTTCGTATAGAAAAAAACATTTATTCGACTTTCGAGAACTGTCGCTCCCAGTATGCTCACTTCATATTCACAAAATCTTCAAAAGCTTCAAATAGTTCGAAAAACTATTATCTGCGTTTTGTTGTTTTTTGAGTGTTTTATCTTACATAACTCTGAAGATATTGCGTTTTTATTAATTTAAGAACGGAATTTTTTTCCAAATTTTAAAACGCCTGTGGCAGCTAAAGGGCTAGGAAATCCAAAAAAAATTCATAATATTTTCTGCTTAAAATTGTCCAAAAAATTCCGTGGTGAGGAGCCTGTGCGGCAATTTCTGGACTTTCTGTATCTATATATTGTAGAAAGTGGTCGGAAATGATATTGTAATACTTCAGAGGAAATTGTCTTGAATGGAGTCGGCATTTTAACATTGGCGTCTAATTGCATCTTAGAAGCATTTGAGCAATTATTCGAAGTTCAGGTTTACAATTTAACGTTACTTTCAAAAACAAGGACAGAATACGCGTCGTGAACCATTCTTGCGAACGAATCAAATTATGTAAATAAATTTAGCTTTGACGATACACATTTAACAGAAAAATCTGGAGGAGCTCAAAGATTTAACGGTTCAAATCAAACGCTCCAAACTTTTATGGCAGTCGGTATTTGCGCCAATTTTACCTGACACGCGCTCGGTAATAAGCCGTGTACTTATAACATTTATCTTCCTTTTAATTGCATATATTGTAGCTTTTAGAAATACTCATGTTTTATCCGTATTGTCAACATGTTTTCGCTTACAAAATGCAAACGGGTCAGAAACGTGCGACCGACACGTTCAAACCGGGAAACGCTTAGTATCAAAGGAGATTTCCAACATGAGTAGGCCTTGAACCGTTACCCACTACTTTACGTTCTAGATATTCGTAAGCGTTCTTAAGGCGGAAGGTGTTATGCATGGCTCTGACTTCAATCGCCTTGCATGTTTGAAGTCTTATCGCAACCCAATTGCATCCCTGATACACACTAAATAAAGAACGTGAGATTTTTCTTGATAAACACCTCTTCGTAAATTGATACGCACATTTAAGATAATTTGTTATGTTTGGTTTACACTTGGGATAACCAAGTCACGTTTGTCTTCATAAATGTCGTTCGTGGACTTTGTTTATGAAGACTGTCCCTCTAAATATATTATTTATTAGAAGTTAAAATAAGAATACGATCTCCTCTGAAATAAGTAAGATAAAAGTGCCAGGTTTTATTTGAAGAATCCTCACAAATCATTTATTTCATAAACGAGTAGTTATAGAGTAAAAGCACATAGTGTTTTATTGTAACTAAATCTCAACCTAGGTTGTCTTCTTGCACGAGGCAAGAAGGCATAGCACATATAATGATGTAGCTAAAAACATGACCATGACTGTTTTGTGGTCACCACTATCCAAGGAACTGAAGAAAGCTCAACTGTCACTGGGTAAGCAAACCACCTTGCAGCTTTGAAACTCAACAAGCAGGATTGACCATTACAAAGATAGTGCATTGCAGCAGTTGACTGCGATCGAGAAGTCTGATTTTGGTTGACCACGCATGAGGTGAAGCTTGGGAATAGAAGAGCTCTGCCGCGAAAAGCCTAAAAAGTTATTGAACAAGTTTTTACGAACATCACAAAAACCATAGATTACGTAAGGATTTTGGTGGATAAGGTGTTGATTGACGTGGAGCAATCGAAAGGAGGACAGGTTACAAAGTCTTTTCTACGTTATTTGTTATTTTCACATCGATGCTAGAAGGACAAAAGAGCGCTAGCAAAAATTAATGCAGTTTTTGTTGGTTGATTGGTGGCTATTTTGAATAGTTGCGTTCAAGATTGCCATCACTTCGGCATAATCACTGAACTTGTATTGTTTTACGGTTTTCTATTATTGAGACTAAACATTATTCCTTATTTTCAGTTGGTCTTGAAAAACATTGAATATGCAGTGAATAATAGGTTTAACTGCATGTAAAAAATAAGTTTGAAGGTCATTCATGTCAATGACTATATCTCGCGAACAAAATATATTATTTGCATTATTGACGCGTATTAACATTTTTGTGATGCTTTTCAGCTCTATAACAAAATATTTTAAGCCGTTATTTAATTTAATAGAAAAAAATTTGAACATTTAAGGTTTCATAAAAAAAAATTTATCCTGATTTACACATCACAGTTATAAATGTTTATGAAATTTATAAGCTGTTACCGATTTTTGTAGAGAAACCATCAAAACTATTTTCTATGATTACCAAAAAAACATTGAAAATAAAATTTCAGAAGAATGCGAATCGGAAAAGAAAAGGAAGATGCTGGACGAAAAAATCAAAAAGCTGAGAAACGAGCAGCCAATAAAGATGCAAAAAAGGTCAGAAGTCCAACAACTAGAAGGGTTTGTAGTAAACCAATCGTCGCAACAATCCACGGAAGACGAGAATAAACTACTAAACAACGGACTAAAATATGCAATTCACAAAACGGCAGATACCAGGCAAGTCATTGTTGATATAGAAGCATGAATCAACAATACGCCAAGAGACCTAAGACTCACCAATGAAGAAAAAGAGGAGGTCAGAAGACAAGAAGCCATAGCCATTGATACCACTGTAATCAAACAGCCGAAAAAAAAGAAAATAACGAAGCAGCTCACAGAAAAACCAGTACATTATTTGATAGCAGACAAAGGGAATGAATAAGTCATACTGGATAAAGGCGATTACAACAACAGGATTAAAGAAAAAATAAACAATGGAACATACAGACAACTAAGAAAAGATCCGTTGCCAGAACTAATAAAACAGGTGGAAAAAACAATCAAATAGTGCAAGAACATAATTGGAAGCGACGTAAATAGATTACGTGTACAAAATCACACGCTTCCACGAATAAAAGGACAGCCGAAAATCCGCAAACCAGTAAAAGAAATGACAGAAATTATTACAGCAGAAAAGTCACCGGCGATAGAGATCGAAAGATATTTGGTGATGAAGTTCAAGGCAATGGAAAAACAGTCAACATCATACTCAGTTAAAAACAGCAAGGAGTTTACCGAAAAACTAAAAGAACTCGGAAACTATAGAGAGACGATAGATTAATCTCTTTCGACGTCAAAGCACTGTATCCGAGCATACCAATTAAAGAAGCCATCAATATGTTGAAAGATTGGCCTAAGCAACAAAACGAAGAAGTATCAAAACAGGAGATTAAAGCATACATGAGAATGTCAAAGCTGTGCCTAGAAGAAAACTATTTTACTTTCAGAGGAAAATTCTACAAGCAGTTGGGTCGAGCGCCATTATCAGCAAAATATTCAGGCGCAACCTAGAACAGACACTACAAAAGCAGGGTAAACTACCGAGAGGATGGATAAGATACGTAGACGACTGTTTTGCCATAATAAAATAGAAAAATTAGAAAAGAAGCTCCATCACCTAAATGACGTCCATAAAAACATAGAACTCACATAAGAAACTGAAGTAGAAGGAAGATTGCCATTCCTAGACGTACTAGTTACCAGAGAAAACCTAGATACGGTAGAAATATACAGGCAGCTAACAAACACAATGCGGGTTATACCAAACGCATCAAATCACAGCAGACAGCACAAAATTGCAGCTTTCCATCATCTGATACACCGAATGCTGACGATTCCAATGGAAGCAAAGGGAAAAGGAAAAGAACAGAAACAAATTTTAAAAATAGCAGAAATCAATGGCTACGACGAAAAGGGCATTTTAAAGCCAATAACAAGGAAAGAAAGGAACATCGCAAAAGCAAACCCAACCTCGAAAAAACCGAAACCAAAAAGCTAAGGATAGCTACAGAGTACAACACCATCACTTACAAGCTAGCCAACAAAATAGAAACCGCGGATTTGGTGTACACTAGTTGAAGACACCAACTTAGAAATAAGCCAGGAAACGCAAAACATTTTATCGAAAAACGAGAAAGATGTGGAGTCTACGAGATGAGCTGAACGACTGCAACAAGAAGTTCATAGGACAAACGAAAATTTGCCATTTCTTGGACGCATTGCTACCAATCTTTTTAAGGGCAATCTATAAAGGACTATTCCATGGAGACTCACTTTATCTTATTACCCCGTCTTCCTTCACCTTCGCAATCTGGGTTCGGACTTTGTCCTCGTGAACCTTTGAATATCTGTACCCTTTTGAATAGATGGGTGTCGTTCCTGATTGAATGTTTATTTTGTGTTTCGTTACATTCGTTACCGTAATTGTTTTACCCTCCAACCAAAACAAACTTTTAAATTTATTCATGATTTCCATCAATTTGGACTACTCTAACTTACTCATGTGGGACGTTCTAATATTACCGCAATTTTACTTTCCTTACCATTTGAAACTTTGGCAAGCTCGTAATTATCCTCACATTCAGCCTGAAGCGCTACTTTGGACATACACCTTTGCTCCTAAAATGGATTTACAATAGGAGTCAAAGTCTTCCCATTCCTAACTTTTTCTACACAATTCCGTATGTGCATTTAACCCATTTACTTCTTGGTATGTTATCATGACATCTTCATCTCGGATACTAGCAACAGTTATCCGTCAAAACGACTCTGATCCTTTATCAACAAATTAAGCTCTCGTAACGAAGGTCGATTACCTCATTAGAGCCTTCCAAAATGCTTTCCGAGTACAAAATATCTTATTTGTACTCCTTTAGGAATTGACTGGAGTCCATCAAAATTCTCCAACAAATCGTTGCGCACAACGTGAAATTTTATAAGAACAGTTTTGTCTTCACGTACTTTATTGGGCATCATGGTGAAATCAATTAAAAATTCACTAAAAGTCGACTCGGTTTGAACTGAAATCACTTGGAACTTCAGCTTTTTAAGTTTGTTTACGTCTTTTTCGTAAACCACAGAACTTTGATCATGTTCAGTTCTGCACTCATGTCAGTTAACACTTTACAAATTTCGCCATTAATTTTTACCGTAACATAGGGACTAGCAGCTATTTCAATCCTTCTCTGTTTGGCCGGTTTTTTGAATTTCACATTCTCAATCGTTCTCCTGATACGTTCCCTACAATATTTTTAATGTGGGCCAACTTTCCACAATTGTGACATTTCACATGTAACTTGTTAATCTTTACAAGATTTCTATTCGAATAATCGCGTTCAATTCTAGTTTTGAACGAATTCGGACAAACTAGGCGGTGACTAAGTCACTCAAGGCCTCTTCTTCCAAATACGCTTTTTGACCCGCCTCGTGTTCTTTCTTCACAGAACCTATTTTACTTTGGAGTAACCTACGATATAAGGTTTGCACCCGCTGTGTGTATTGAATAACGGATTCGTCCTATCCCTGTTGACAACTAATTAATTCCCCATGTAGCTTTAGGGAGCTATTTGGTTCCCAAAACACCTTAAAGAGTTCAGTTTTCACATCGTCCCAGACTTTCAATTCATTAGAATTGTTCCAGCATTACCGTGAATTCTCGTTTGAATATATCAACTAGAACTGGCGTTTGCGATTCCGATGCTAAAACATGTGCATGATCGCATGCCTCGATAAAACCGAAAACTTCATCACTTTTAGATTTAAAATTGGGAATGAATGAAAAAAGTGTGTTAAAAGAGAGTTTCGTCATTGTCTCAGAAAAATAAAACTTGGCTTTAGAATTTATTGCAAGCGGTTCGTTGTTTTCCACAATATCAACGTTCTTCTCACTCGCACTTTCTAAGGTGCTGTCGCTTAGCTCCAATTCAGATATTGCTGGAATATATTCGTCGCGTGAAACTAATTTACCTTCGTGAAAAACTGTATAACTCTTCGGGTTTTTGAAAATCCACTCTTTGATTACTTCGTAAGCTTTCCCACGAAGTCTTTATTCAATATCATAATCCCAAGTAGCCCGAAACGGTTTGGCTTTTACAACACTATTCGAAATTTCACATGAACACAAATTTCACGAAACTGATTATAAATAGCCACAAAACTAAGTGAAAAGTACAAATAGGTGTAAGTTATACAAAGATATATATGCATATATATGTAATAAAATGAAAAAGTAGATATTAGAATCTATATATACATATATATATATTTACGTAATGATGAAAAGAAAGTTGGGTATCTGAACCTTCAGTGATATTTCTGCAAATCCTCCGGTTATAGCCCCTGATGTAAACTAAAATTCCGATGCAACTGAAAAAGTTGAACGATGAAGCAAAAAAAATCTGTTGTTCAGCGCACCAAATAAAAGTGGAGGTTTTTGATGTGAAATATGAAGGATAAATTTGAGTGTGGCTCGCAACCGATGGTCCTTTGCAGGAATGCATCGGCACTTGTGAATTTTAACTAGTCCGTTTCCTGACAGGAAACACGCTCTCTCGAAGTACTGAACCCAATCTAATTAAATATTCACCACTGCCACCAATTTTTTATGCCTTCTTGCCTCGAGCAAGAAGACAACGAAGGTTGAGATTTAATAATAATAAAAGACTTTGTACTTTTATTCTATAACTACTCGTTTATTAAATAAAACGTAGAGCTTAAGCATTTGGTTAGCAATCTAGAGTCGCGTAATGCTAAATTACGACTAAAAATTACATATGAGGATTCTTTCAATGGAACCTCGCTCTCTTATCTTACTTATTTCAGAGAAGATCGTATCCTAATTTGAACAACCCATAAATAATGTATTTATGACGACAGTCTTCATAGACATAGTTCTCGAGAACGACATTTATGAAGGCAAACGCGACTTGGTTATCCCAAGTGTAAACCAAACATAACAAATTACCTTAATTGCAACCCTTAAGAAAAGCCGAGTGTCGACGCGAACATATTAATGCTTATCCTAGTGCGTATTAGTTGACGACGAAGTGTTTATCAAGGAAAATCTCACGTTCGTTATTTAGAGTGTATATCAGGGATGCAATTGGTTTGCGATAAGACTTCAGACATGCAAGGCGATTACAGTCAGAGCCATGCATAACACATGCAAACGCCAGCACAATTCGGGTCACTTCCATTGCAGTCAATTGAAAATATTTTGAAAAAAATTGGAATGGGTATCAGACCAGGACGGATTGTTAAAATAACGACTACAATTGGCTATTGAAGAGGGTCGCACTGATTTTTACTTTAAAAGTTGTGGAATAACTCGTAAAACAATAATTGACCTATATTACCTCTCAAAACACTCAAAAGCATTAATAAAAAAATCAAAATGGTTAAAAAATGTCAGAGATGGCTGAAATGGTAAATGGTATCAATTACCATTCGCGACGACGGCTCGCTACTCAATGACCAACTCGTAGTTGGTCGACACTCTTCGGCAAAGTCGGTGTTACCAGATCGGCCAAAGTTGACCAAAAATATAAAAAAAATCGATTTTTGTCTACTTTTCATACTCCTAACTTTAAAACGGTTCATTTTAGAGCATAGTTGAGAGACAATAAAAGTTGCGTGATTAAATTTTCTATATGATGTGATTGGTTAAAAAAATTAAAACATTTTGCCCTTGCCGCAAAATAGCAATAAATAAAATAAAAAAGGGAAAAAGCCGTTTTTCATTTAGTTTTTTTTTTATCATATAGGATCTAAGTTGTTTTTGTTTACTGTTATTTTTTAACGAGTTATTTCACAACCTTTTCTGCAGACATCAGTGTGCCCCCTCCTAAACAGCCAATTTCAGTCGCTATTGTACAGATCCACCCTGGTTTATATGGAAAGTACACCACTATGCCGTGGCATATGACAAGTAGTCGAAGTTTGTTAATTAGCGTGTTTATTCATTTTGTATGTCGTAATGTTTGAAGAATGACTGCCCAATATCTTTAAAAAAATGCCCAGTCTCCTTCCGAGCTCTTTATTCATTTTATCTTACTTTCTAATCTCAGGATTTGTGATGCTGATCTTTGGATTGTTTGCATTATTGATTGCGTCTTTCATAGAAATTTGATTGCCACTCTGTCTTAAACTCTGTTGCAGTACCGGAAAAAGTATATCTTATATGTAAGAAAACATTCACCCAGTTATACATATTTCTGAATATATCTATTTATTTTCTTGAGTGCATCAATGCTGCAGGTTTATATTTAACTTCCCAATATATAGGAGGTTTTTATCCGTCCAAAAACTCATATCAAATTTATCAACATATCTTCAAATTAAAAGGTCTAAGTAGTGATTTAAGAGTTTGTCTATTACGTATATAGGCATATTTATGGTCATTTTTGATTTCAAGAATAAGTTAAATAATTTTTAAAACATTTCTGCCTATTTCGCACTTCCAGTTATCAATGGTTTTCAAAATCAGACAAATCTGATAACAACACAAAGTTTCTTTTTATACTTCCAAAAAATATTCAAAAAAACAGGAAGCAATTATTATTCATATAGAATAAAAGAGAGTAGACTTAGTCTTCTTTGAAAGAGTTGTGTGTGCGTCTGATGATGGTCTTTTTTCGAAGCCGTTAACATTCGTATTGACCGTATTGAGGCGAAGTGAATTTGAGATCCTACGAGCTGATAAGGTTTTGAAAAACATCGGTCTGGGAAATTTTGATTGACTCCTTCAAGGTTCTTTCAGTCATGCTTCGTACCTCCTGAACCAATCGTTGAAATTACTTCAATAAAAAGTTAGTCAAAGTGGTTTAGTCTGCCAGCTTCTATCAAATTTTGAATAAATTAATTACAGTTCTTATTTACTTTGATAAAAATTAGTGCAAAACAAAAGGGTTTTTTAACATAAATTTGCCCCCTGTTTTTCAATCAAGCAATCAATGCTTTTTAAATTCAGATCCTGCAAACATTTCTTATGAAACTCTATATAATTTTGGTTCGTGATTATAAAAAGAAATTAATTTAAAAATGTGGCTAAGTGCGACCCTTGAGGCCCACACGACTAACTTCCCACTGGGGTGGATAAAATGCTATAATTTGCTTTTATTATTAATTAATATTATTAATAATTACTATTATTAAACATTATTATTCTAAATTAATATAATTACTTTTATTATTTTAATCAATTTTTTATCTAATCATAAAAGCTTTGGTAGAGGAAGACGTCTCCACCACCTGGTCATCCTCTACCAAAGCCTCGGCAACCTCGTCCTCTTCGTCCTCGTCATCCTTCTTGTTCTCCACTTCGTCCTCAACCACGTTCTTCATTTCGGCTTCGGTATTTAATTATTATTTACAAAAATTAATCGTTATTAAGAATGTTTGATCGTTACTGAATAATTATAATTGACTTTACATATACAATATCAAATTATAACTAATATTATTTGATTGTTATTAACAATATTAAATTTTTTAAAACAATATCCATTTATTAACTGCATAAGCGTCTCTACTCCCATTCACCCAAACCTGATAATGTAAGTTTGGAATTTCATAAATTAATTTTTAATTTTTTTTTAAATAACATTTTTTACAAATTTGATTACAATTTTGCTAAAACGCACAATAATAACAACATTACAAGGAAGGTATTTGGTATCTCCACGAATTAATAGTGCGTATCAACAGTTTAAAAAGAAGCAATTTTTAGTCGTTTTTTCAGTTTTTTCATTCTAAATAAAAAACGGCTTAACCGATTTTGCTGAAAAGTCATTCAGTTCTAAGTTACGTAATTACGCGTCGTTTGAAACCAGTTTCACGTCAATCCAATCTTTGGTTCTCGAGATAATCGAGACGAAAAATAATTCCGAACGCACATACGTACATCCGTACATACGTACATACGCACATACGCACATACACACATACGTACATACACACTCACAGACATCTCTCTAAAAACGATGGATTTGGATTCTAGAGACCTTAAAACGTGGAGATATGTCAAAATTTGGGATTCGCAAAATCGACCCCATTACAATAACTTCCCATAGGGAACTGGGAAGTTAAAAATATAGCATAAAGCACTTAAGTATTCGAATCATTTTTCTAAAGAATTATTATCCTGTTCATCAAAGCTTTTCAACATTTGTATGATTTAAGGGGGCAGTACTCTGTTAAAACGGCGAAAAAGGTTACATTTTTTAAATGTACAGGGTGCGTCATCTGGACGTTCCCAATTTCATCATTGAAGAACTCCGCCATTTTTCAGCCGATTTTGACAGATAAACACAGTTCTGAAACGTCATTTAATGCCTTTTAAGCTTTGAGTCGATGCACATAGAAAGAACGCGCTGAAATCGTAGCGCATAACATTGAAAACGATCGTTCAATTGTAAAAACTGTGCGTGCTTATCGTAAAAAATATGGCAGGCATATGGCGCCTACAAAAAAGACAATTCGTTGTTTGGTGAAGAATTTCTTTCAGTACGGGTCTGTAGCAACTCGCCAGGTTCCTATTCAACAGCGTCCGCAACACTCCAATGAAGTTATTGTAGCGGTAAAAAAAAGTGTTGTCGATAACCCAAATACGTCGTATCGCCGCCGATCTCAGGAGTTAAACGTGAGTGGAACGCCTCTAACGAGGATTATGAAGCAAGGTGAAGATTGTTACCAACGGATATGCCATGTCACTTGCAATATGGAAATACTGTCCCAAGAATTATCGATGCAGAGCCTGATTTTTGGGACAACATTTTAATGATGGACGAGGCTCATTTCACCTTCTCCGGCGGAGTTAATCAACAAAATTGTCGAATTTGAGGGACACACAACCCACATGTTATTCATCAAACACCACTGCATGACCAGAAAGTAACTGTTTCTAAAAAAATATTGTTCATTTGTGAAAATCGGCTGAAAAATGGCGGAGCTATTCTATGTTGTAATAGGGTACGTCCAGATGGCGCACATTTCAGTACATTGCGTGGAACGATTTTTGGATACAATCGGATGAGTAGTTTTTTCACAAATCTACAACGTGCACAGAAAAAGTTTCTTTCGCGAAAAACTAGTTCGAAGTTCTTTCAGTTCACGAGTTTTATATCGTATTTTTCGACTTGAAAGCATTTTCAATAATAATTTTCGATGTTTACACTGTGAAATTCGAATATGCACTAACTTAGACTATGAAATATAATTTGTATGTATTGTCCTTGAGAGTAGAATAGTCGAATAAATACATAGCGGCATATGTTTGGGCACTTAAAGGCTGCTTGCGATCCAAAAAGTATATTAGGACGAAAAAACAGTTAAGATATCTCTGCCTTCTTAAGCAGATTTCCAAAAATTTCAGTACGACCGCTTTTTGTTTTGATAAAATAAATGTTAAAAATTAATCAAATGCAATCCATATTTTGGATACGCAGATGTTTTAAAAGATCCTAGCAACCTTGAAATCATGATTTTCTTGATTGCAAGACAAATTCGTACAAAAAATTAAACAATTAATGTCTATAATCCATGAATGGTTGAATATAACCTCCATTCACTTAATGTAATGACGCTGTTGTGGTAAAGCTCAATTTTTGGTGTCGTTCGTATGATTTCATCCAATATGCCATAAATGCAGCTCAGTCGTTTCTATTTCTTTAAAAGAACTGCAAAGAGTTAAGATTGTTTTCTTAAAAAGTTTATTCTACAAAATCAGATGTTTTAAGAGTTGCCATTAAATATCAAATCAAAATTCTTATGTTTTCGAAAAAGATTCATGAAAAAACAACAAACAATGAATATTTATATTTACTTAGGGAACCACCGTTAATTACTTATAGATCATTTGTCAGGTTTTTGAGCTCATTTTTTGTATGGGCTCGTAAGATTCCTGTTACTGCTTTCTCTCTTTCTCAATCTGTGGATTTTATATATTTTATGTTTAATTTGAAATCGAATATTTACTGCTTATTAAATAGTGTTCAGATCAACTGCAAAATAGGAAAAGATTGCCTGTCTCATTATTGTAAAAAAGCAAAATACAAATACAAAGCTTTTACAGGATTTATAGCAATTTGGGACGCTTTTCTCATATATGGTCATCACGACAAAAATTTAGTTCAGTCGATCAATCTCAATTTAGGCAAAAATTTACGTTTCCGCCTGACATTTAGTCAGTATGAAAACAGCCACTAACGTAAAGAAGTGTTTCGTAATCCACCCCATATAGATTCAATCTGACCTTTAGTCTCAACTTCGTCAATATTTTTCTTACTCCTTCTTGACTTTCAGGCCTTAGGGACTGTCCGGCTGAGGTAGTTATTGATGAGCCTAGCTCGCAAAATACATGCGGACACGCAAGCCCTAGGCCAAGCGCGACGGGTCCACTCAGTGATAACTGAGCCTGGCGAGCTTTGCTGAGGCTCCTTTTCGTTCCAAGAGTACCACGTCCGCCCGAGAGGTTTGTTGCGCGAGTTATGTACTTTGCGTACATTAAACTTAAAAAAATAATTTCGAGTTTCTACGCGAAACCGTGTTAAATAAAAACCACTGATTTTAAAATGATAACACACTTTTTTTGATCTGATCTTAAATCGAACTGTACTCGAGATTACAACAGAATTAGAACTTCGACTTAACTTCAACTGAACTGGACTGAACTTAACTGAACATACTTAGCCTAGTGCCCAATGCTTTTATACTAAGTTCTTATCGCTAAATTCCCATGCAGCCTCGTTGAATTCAGATAACGATTCTTGCGGATGCAAGCTCTGTCATTAAGATAAGCAATTTGCTGTGGCTGCAAGTCTTTATTGGCAAATGATTTTGGAATGGATGAAATTCTGCATTTAATGAAATTGGATATGAGATAAGCGATTTTTGGGTGGTCTCGTTATCTTCTGATCTTATCTGAATTCATATGTGGTATTGTTAATGGCTTTCTTGTTGGGTTTTGTTAAAGGAAAGTATTGTTGATATGTCATTGTTTGGGCGATTTGTGGGGGTGGGTATAACTCCTCCCTCCTTAAGTTTGTTGTTGTCCTCGACAATTTTTATTACTTTTAGTTCTGTATCTTTTTCTTTATTGGTAGTAATGTTTACCTTAAATTTGGATTTTTTACAATAAAGATATGTTGCTGTAATGAGTGCAAATATGATAATTAGAACAGTGAGGGTAGTTCCGAAAGTAATTGTATTCCTTGCATTAATATATTTTATTTCATTTATCTTTTTAAGATTTTCCAGTTGTTCAAATTGTATTGTTTCGAAGTTGGGTTCGTATATATATCCTGTGATGTTTGTTATAGGATTCAAGGTTAATACTTGTTGAAAAGTTTTGACTTCATTTGAAAGGATTTTTCCATCTATTTCTATTTTACAGTTGCTAAATCTAATTACATAATGTCTATTTAGTTGGTATGTTTTTTCATTACAATTGTGGATGATTTTTCCAGTCTTATTTGCTATGAACAATAGGCCTTTTTCTATTTCTGTAACCATTGCTCTGTTATCTGCTTTTATAATACAATTAATTTTCTTACACATTAACTTATTTTTAAGTTGTTTTACATATTTTTCTGTTTCAAAGTAGTTTCCATGGTACATTATTACTTCGTTAATATTAATATTTAAAGTTTCATTGTTTTTATTTGGTATTTTCTTTACATAATATGATAGAGTTGGTTGTGTTAGAATTGGTACATTTATTACGAATATTATAATACTTTCTTTACTGAATACATTTATTGTTATATCTTTAAGTTCATCAAATGATATATCGAATTGTTTTATTTCATCGTGAGTTAATATTGATCGAGACATTAGTCCTGATCTTGCTGAGTTTACATTGTCAATAATTTTTTCTAACTCATCTTTTAGTAAGTCAAGGTTATGATTTAGTTGCATATTTATAAGAATTTTATTCGTCTGATACGTTATGTTGTTTATGTCTTTAGTCAGTTGTCGGTACATTGTGTTAGTCTCGTTTATGTTAAACATGATTTTATTTAAATTATTTTGGAAAGCGTTATTTATTTTTATTTGGTTATTCATTGATTTTATTATTTCGTGGTTATTTGTATCTATTATTTTTAGATGTTCCATGATTTCTTCATAGTCATTGTTATCCATTAGGCCAAATAGCCATTTGTAAATATTTCCGATAGGGTCAATTAATCCACGTTTATTTCTGTTTAGTTTTGGTGGTTTGTTTGCATTTCTAGTGCGTTTATTCCTTTTGTTAGTTATTTTATTAAAATGTAACAATTTTATTTCACCGCGAACTGTTTCTATTGTTTCTATTATATGGGGATTTATTTCTATTTCGGATGCTATGTGATTTATTGCTATTTCATATTGATTTAGATCTATTTTATGATAAATTCGTTTATGATCTTTTATTAGCCTTATTGGGTCCTTTTTGATTAGTAGTATACCGGATTCAGATTCTACTTTTTCTACTGTGATTTCTGCTTTAGATACGGGTACGATGAGTAGGAACATTAGTGTCATCATCAATGTCTTCATTGTGAGGTGCTGAAATTATGAAAGAATTTTGCCTTGTATTATCTCTAGGATCATTCTCTTCCTGATATGGGGTTTATCTTATTGTAGAAATTTTAAAGGTTTCTCTTTTGATATGAGTTTTGCAAAAGTGCATGCAAATACTTCACAGTCATTACTATTATCTTGTAGAGGAATATTTCTTTCGTTGGTTAAAGTATACTTTGTTATATCGCAGGGTTTGTTTAATTTATCTAAAGATTCGTTATTTATATAGTCCGAAAGTAATTGAAGTGTTTCGTTATCCGTGTTTCCTAGTGAATCGTATATTTTAATAGTTTTGTTATCAAAGTTTATTATTGCTGTTGTCCAATGGTTATTTTTATGTATGGGGATTATTATCATGTTGTACGAAAATATGTTTACTTTTCGTGTCCATCTTTTCACTGCTTCATATCCTGATTTTTGTAGGATTGGGATGAAGAATGTATTCATAACATGTATTTTAGGTAGATTATTTTGTTCGTTATTATTTTCTGCTATTAAGTTCAAATATAAGTTTATTATCTGATCGTTTAACCAATTATCCTTTGTTAGTGTATCTATATCTGCTTTAGTTATAGTTAGATTGAACGTCGATATTATATGTGTATTTAATGAGCCGTTGTTTAATTTCTCTTGAATAATTTCTTCTTCTTCTGATGAGATTATTTTTTCTTCTTTTTCTGATGAAATTATATTTTCTTCTTTTTCTATTATTTTTGGGGTTTGTGTTATGTTAATTGGTTCGTTAGCATATTTTTTTATTCTTTTTACTCTCCAAGGGTGGATTTTCGTTTTATGTTTAGTTGTGAATAGTTTACCTTCTTTATTTTTCGTTATTTCGATTTTTCTGAATTTGGCTTTTTTTTTATGTTTTTCATTTTCATAATTTTTTATGAATATTGGCCCTTGTTTAATGTCTGGTATTTTTTCTCTGTTTTTGTTGTGGTATTCGATCCATTTAAGTTTTTTATTTGTCAATGTCTTATGCAATTGATTCTTCTCGATGTTTCCATATTGTACATCAATTGGTTTTGCTGATATTGTTGAGTGTATGGTGCTATTATAGAATTCTGCTGCTTTTAGGATTTGTTCACTTATATTCAGGTTAGGTTTAGTTTTAATAAGGACTCTAATTTGTTCTAAGAGAGTGTTGTGACATCGGTTCATGTCGGAATTACCTGTATGGGATTTCGGGGATGTGAAATGGATGTTTATATCTTCTGTCCTTAGATATTCTTTGATGTTTATAGTGCTGAAATGGTTGTCTGCCACAAATCTTTGTGGTTTACCTAGAAACGCGTTTCGCTCACGGATTAGTTGGATAAAGGTTACCGTATTTTTATCTGTAGTTTCTTTGATATAAAGGTGTTTTGAGAATTTGTCTATTGCTGTAAAAAATTGTTTTCCTTTTATCGTGAATGTATCTATGTGTATTATTTCGTTGATGTCCTTAGGGGTTTCCGAAATTAAGAATTCTGGTTTCAACGGTTTTCTATCATATTTTACCTCATTGCAGATATCGCAATTATTTATATATTTGGTGACCAATTTCAATATACTATTGAAGTAGTACTTGTTCTTTATCTCTGCATAATTTTCTAAAATTCCGCGATGGTTAGTTTTTTCATGTAGTTCTTTGATTTTATTATAACATTGTTCTTCATCCATTAAATCGATTGCACGCTCAGAACATTTTATGAATTTCAATTTTACATTATTCGAATACAGCTTTATTATTGCTTGCTGGACATTATTCCATTCGTGGTCTGTTAGTTCGCAGTTTATTCCTACTTGTCCTTTTTCTGGTATATACTCTCTTAATATATTTATTATCGTTTTTTCATTATTTATGTAATTTTGATCTATATATATAATTCTTTTTTTATTTATTGTTTTGATTTCCCTTTGTTTAGTTTTAATTATTATTAGCTGAGTTTTGTATATGTTAACGATTCCTTCTTTGATCGGTATGTGATTATTTTCATCCTCTATTCCTGAATGAATTGTCGCTTTGTCGCTATCATCAATTTCCATTTTGGTTATTTCCTCATTTTTTGATAATGTGTTTATTTCGTATTTTTCGCCATTTATGCGACTTAGGAAATCAGCTTCTTTATTATCTTTTCCTTTTATATACTCTATATTGAAATTATACTCGTTTAGTTTTATTTTCCATCTTTGTAATTTTGAATTTGGTTCTTCAAGGTTATTGAGCCAAACAAGAGGTCGATGATCTGTTCGTATGTCGAATTTTACTCCGTAGATGTATGGTCGGAAGTATTGCGTTGCCCATACAATAGATAATAGTTCTTTCTCTATTGTTGAATAATTACGCTCATGTTCGTTGAGTGTTCTACTTGCAAAAGAGATAGGATGTCCGTTTTGTGATAAGACTGTTCCGATTGCTGTATCGGATGCGTCGGTAGTAAGTATGAATTTCTGTTTGAAATCTGGGTAATGAAGTACCGGGTAGTTTATTAAAATACTTTTGAGTTTTTCAAATGCTGTAACATACTTTGGTTCATTTATGTCGATTTTATTATCTTTTTTTAAAGCGTCGGTTAGTGGGGATGCAATTTTCGCATAATTATGGATAAATTTTCTATAATAACCGGTAATGCCAAGAAAAGATTTTACTTTTTTTGTTGTATCTGGGATTTCAAATGTTTTATAGTATTTATTTTATTGGGATTAGGTTTAATACCTTCTGCAGAAAGAATATGACCAAGGTAGTCTGTTTCTTTTGCGAAAAACTTACATTTGTCTATTTGTATCTTTAATGCATGTTTTCGTAGGCAATCAAGTATTCGATGAATGTTTACTTCCATTTCTTGTAGTGACGTTGCGAATATAAGTATGTCGTCAAGGTAGACCACACAGATTTTATTTATATGTTCCTGTAGTATTTCATTCATCATTCTCTGGAATGTTGCAGGAGCATTTTTTAAGCCAAAGGGCATTCGAATAAACTCGAAATGTCTTTGTGGTGTGGAAAAGGCTGTCTTGTGCTGATCATGTTCGCTGATAGTTATTTGATGAAAGCCTTTTGCTAGGTCGAGGGTAGTGAAATATTGGGCTTTTCCCAATTTGTCGAAGATGCTCTCGATGTTTGGTATTGAAAATTTATCCTCTATAGTTTCCTCGTTAAGTTTTCGGTAGTCCACTACTATGCGCCATTTAGTTTTTCCAGAATTGTCACTTTTCTTTGGGACAACCCAGATAGGTGCGTTGTAGGGTGATGAGGAAGGTTTTATTATACCTTGTTTTAACATTTCGTTAACTTGGTTTTGAACTTCTTCTTCATGTACCTGAGGAAATCTGTAGATTTTAGAGTAAAGGAGTTTGTTGGTATTTGTGATGATTTCGTGTTTTGTTTGGGTTGTACACGAAAGATTTTCTCCTTCTTTGTAGAATAGATTCTCATATTTTCTGAGCATTTTTCTCAAAGCGGTAGACTCTTCTGTGTTCAATCCTTCAAACAATTTATCACGAGATTTTTGTGATTCAATTACGGTCTGACAATTTATCTCATCAGGTAAAGCGTATTTGAATTTTATTTCTTCATTATTTATTAGTATTGTCCCTTCTCCAATATTTAGTTTCGCATTTAGTGGATATAACACATTCTGACCTATCACAGCTTTGAATTCTTTGTTGTGAAAGTTCATGACGTGCCATAATATTTTGTGGAACCAGGCAATTTGAATTCGGAGGGCATATTAGTTTTAACTTTTTGTTTTACGTTAAATGTTCCTCCTAATCCATTAACTGGAATTGGGGTATCTAGATTTATTTAAGGGTTATCGGGAAGACAATTTAGATCAATGCTAGATATAGATGCGCCGGTATCGATAAGTGTGGGTACTGTTTGATCATCAATAGTTAAGTTAACTATTGGTAGGTAGTTTCCGAGGCGATGATCAGAAAATTTGTATCCATTGGTTCAAATTTTCTGTTATCGATGGGGTTCTTGTTGTATCTAGTTTGTTGTCGATATATGTTCGAATTTTCGACCTGCATTCGTTCTTTCGGATTATAATTTTTATAACGGTTATTATTATTTGGGTATCTATTATAGTTATTTTGGTATTGCGGATCGTTGTTATGGTATCTATTATGATTGTAGTTATTAAATTTTTTATGTTTATGATAGTTATTTTCGTGTTTGGGTTTATGGAGGTTATATTTGTGAGGTTTTTTGTCCGAAGGGTCGCTTGTATGGTCAGTATTTTGTTGTATTTCTCGTAATATATTATAGGCTTGTGTTAAAGTTTCACAGTTCTTTATTTCGATCAAATATGCTTAATACTCAGGCAAGAGGGACTTAAATTTATTCAAGACTAAATTTTCATTTCTTATTGAATTGAATTCTACATGCAAATTTTTCTGGGGATCTTGGATATACTTGGTATTTAATTTGTTTAACAATTTATTCAACTTATAATAGGCTTCGTCTATATTTCTATGACTTACCCTATGGATCTTAGTAACTAATGTGTTGTACGTTTCGTGGATTCCAAAAGTTAATAACAAGATGTGTTTGATGTTGTTCCATGTTTGGTTGGGTACTTTTTGGGCTACGTTCCATGCTTCACCTTGTAACTTGTATAATACCTGTCGTAGTATGTACGCTTGTTGGTCTCCAGGTTATGCTAACTATAGTAGTGCTGATGCTTCATCTAGCCAGCTTGTCAGTGCATACTCCTTGTTGTTGCCTGTATATACTGGGAGTTTTCGTGCTTCCTTCAATATATCTTCGAATTCGAGTCTGAGTGGTAGATTTGGTAGTTCCTGTGGTGCTGCCATTTCGATTCGTTTCGTTTCACTGTTATTTGTGTTTTTATTTTATTTGTTTTTATTATGTTTAAGGCTCCTTGGCGGTCTCACCAGAGCAGTTTAGGTACGTTTAGACCTTAATTAGTCGTACACCCTTAAACTTGTTGTTTTGTTTTATTATAGTAGTTTTCGATCTTCTTATTTTTCCAACTGAATTTTCTCCAGTGTATTTTTTCGAATGATGCGAAAAACTAACTATTTTTATTAGTCTAATTGAATTTTCTTCGATTAGAGTTGTTGTTAAATTTTCTTTAACTTGTAATAGGTTCGGTTTGTTCAAAGGGGATCCTCCCTCCTTTGACGGACGACTGCGCCAGTTATGTACTTTGCGTACATTAAACTTAAAAAAATAATTTCGAGTTTCTACGCGAAAGCGTGTTAAATAAAAACCACTGATTTTAAAATGATAACACACTTTTTTTGATCTGATCTTAAATCGAACTGTACTCGAGATTACAACAGAATTAGAACTTCGACTTAACTTCAACTGAACTGGACTGAACTTAACTGAACATACTTAGCCTAGTGCCCAATGCTTTTATACTAAGTTCTTATCGCTAAATTCCCATGCAGCCTCGTTGAATTCAGATAACGATTCTTGCGGATGCAAGCTCTGTCATTAAGATAAGCAATTTGCTGTGGATGCAAGTCTTTATTGGCAAATGATTTTGGAATGGATGAAATTCTGCATTTAATGAAATTGGATATGAGATAAGCGATTTTTGGGTGGTCTCGTTATCTTCTGATCTTATCTGAATTCATATGTGGTATTGTTAATGGCTTTCTTGTTGGGTTTTGTTAAAGGAAAGTATTGTTGATATGTCATTGTTTGGGCGATTTGTGGGGGTGGGTATAACTCGCGCGGTAAGTTATTGGTTTTTTTAAATTTTCTGTGTAGTTTCGGGATTGTGAGCTGCGATGGGGATTAAGTAGGTGGAGTTTTGTACTCTTGGGTACGCTTTCAACGCTATCTTATTGCATTCGAGAATTTTGGATTTGCAGGCTTGATGATGTGGATTGCTTTTGATTTTTATGTTTTTGACGAAATTAGTGATTCGCCATTTAAGTAGCTGAATCTCTTGAAACTCGGGACCTATGCTAGAGAACGCATTAACGACAATTCATGCTGATCTGTGCTAGACTGCCATCAGCCATCGTTCTTCTAGCCAAGTTGAAGCGTACCCGAATAAGTCTGCACGCACGACAAAAGGGTTCGTTGCTTCGTCCCTGGGACTGAACGTCCCTTATTTTAGTAGCATCCAATGTCGTGACCCTTACCACTACGCTGTATGCATAACGTAGAAAATCGTACCAGATGCTATGGGGATCATCTAGCTGGCTATTAGTTTCACCGGTGCAGCCCCTAAAACCTCCAATACGTGCACTTTAAGATTGTAAAGGCTGTGGCAACTCAAATATCTACATCCATTCAACAGTTATCTTGTTATATGGTATGCACTCATTGCGTCTCGATTCTTACTAAGAATGCAAAATTCATCGCATCTAAGAGGAACTGATGCGTTTTTTTCTAAATCAAAAATTTCAGAAAATTTAGAAAACCTCTAAATCTCAAATTACGTCCTTCATTGTAATGATAAAGTTTCGGCATGGAAACAAGCTATTTTTGTCTAAAGAAACATCCAATACAGCTCCATGCATTGTACAGTTAAGGCCAAGAGCATTATTTATTTAGGATGTAAAAACTGAAAAAACGACTAAAAATTGCTTATTTTTGATATGTTGATACGCAATATTAATCCATGCAGAGTCAAAATACCATCATAGTTATAATATTTTTATTGTTTGTTTTAGCAAAATTGTGATCAAATTTGTAAAAAATATTATTTCAAAAAAATAAAGATTAATTTATGAAATTCCAAACTTATATTATCAGGTTTGGGTGAATGGGAGTAGAGACGCTAATGCGGTTAATAATTGGATATTGTTATAAATAATTCAATATTGTTAATAACAATAAAATTATATTAGTTATAATTTGATATTGTATATATAAAGTCAATTATAATTATTCAGTAACGATCAAACATTCTTAATAACGAACGATTATTGTGTATAATAATTAAATACCCTCAATAATAGTTGTGGATTCCGAAGCCGAAATGAAGAACGAGTTTGAGGACGAAGTGGAGGACAAGAAGGATGACGAGGACGAAGAGGACGAGATTGCCGAGGCTTTGGTAGAGGTTGACCAGGTGGTGGAGACGTCTTCCTCTACCAAAGCTTTTATGGTTAGATCAAAAATTGATAAAAATAATAAAAGAAATTATATTTATTTAGAATAATGTTTAATAATAGTAATTATTAATGTTTAATAATAGTAATTATTAATAATAGTAATTAATAATAAAAGCAAATTATAGCATTTTGTTCACCCCACTGGGAAGTTAGTCGTGTGGGCCTCAAGGGTCACACTTCGACCACATTTTTGTCTATTATGTACAGCCTGTATATCGCACACATCAGTAAACTGTCAAACCATCATACAAATTTTTTGACCAAAAACACTTGCTTTTTGAATTTTCGACAAACCATAGATCACCTAATGAAACTCTTTCTGAAAGTCGAAAATAAATTTCAACCTCAAAAATGTCTGTAGGCTGGAAAAATAATAAAACTTCAACAAACTCACGGTTGAGGGACAAAAGGTACAACAGGCGCTAACCGTCGAATATCTAGAACGAACTATTAAAAACAGACTCATATGCCAGACATATGGACTATCTGCACGAATTTTATCCAATCTCTCCATCCAGTCTTTAAGGACACTTTAACAGCTTAAAATTATAACAGAATACTGACCTACAAAATACAGAGGCAGTTGAAGGTATGAAAAACTGCTGATGACTCATACGCTTTAAAGAACAGAGTAAAGCAAAGATCAAAGATTCATTGAAATGAATAGAACCAGTTTGTCAAAAACGTGAACACGTGAAAATTTTCTTGAAACCAGAGAAAACAGGGAATGGATTTGATTGATAGATAGATAGATAAAAAGTTTATTATTGTCAAGATACAATTTTGTAGTATTACAGAGACTTATGCTAGAGATTCAGACTATGGTGCCGCCTTTACATCTATAGTTCCTTACAATTAGACTTGCAGATAAGTTTTGCTTAGGATTATGGTTATCAAGTTTACTTGGAAAAACGTATAAAAAATCTGGCTTGCGAATACTTACACCTAAGAAACTAGCCTAATCAAGAACTAACTTATGAATAGGCTTAAACATCTAGATATTTACTTAATGTAGCGATGATCTAGAAGGCTGTAGCAGAGGATTATCAATCGTTGCTGTTGTTTCGAGGAATGCATTATGCCGCTTCGTGACGAGATCTTTTATCGACGGAAGTATCAGGGTTTGTCTAGGATGATCTTTAGGCATTTGTTTTGGAGAACTTGAAGCTTACCTTTATGATGATTTGCACATTGTCCCCAAACGGGTGCTGCATATGAAATAATTGGCTGAAATGCAACTTTGTAAATAAGCAGCTTATTATGCAGGGAAAGCTTTGACTTTCTGTTAATGAGGGGATACAGGAGTTTTATGGCCATTTGAATTTTGGTACAAACTGTTTCTACGTGATTTTTGAATGTGGTAGACTTATCCAGAATCATTCCTAGATACTTAACAGTTTCGCTCCAAGGAATGGCCTTCCCAACGAAGTTAACGCATCGCGTGGGAAGATTTAAGGGACTTCGTTTCCGGGTGAAGTAAATAGATGCAGTTTTCGCGGGATTTACTTTTATTTTCCAACGAAAATAAAACTGGTAGAGCAAATCTAGTTCACTTTCCAAGGACTGAATTATTGAGTCAGGATCACTTGCTTTGGAGAAAATGCACACGTCGTCTGCAAAGATTGCAAGGTCACACCTGGAGTTCGAGGGGATATCGGCAGTGTAAAAATTGAACAGAGCTGGACTCAGGCTTGCTCCCTGGGGTACTCCTGCTGGGACGCGGCGAGAAGTTGAGTGGGTTTTATTAATTTTCACAGCAAATGATCGCTCCGATAAAAAGGATTGTATAAGCTTTACCAAGTATACTGGGAATGCAAATTGTGTAAGTTTGAACACCAGTCCGTCATGCCAAACAGAGTCGAAGGCTTTTTCGACATCGAGGGTGACCATGCCTACGGACTTTTTCTCATTAAATGCATTGGTGATGCAATGGGCTACCCGGTTCAGTTGATGGATAGTAGAGTGGCCCTGTCGAAAACCGAATTGTTCGTTTGGGATCAGCCTCTTTTCAGCGATGATTGATTCGATTCTAGCAAGAATTATTTTTTTCGAAGACTTTGCTGAGCGCAGGAAGCAAGCTTATGGGACGAAAATTGCTGGGAGATCTAGAGTCTTTTCCAGGCTTGAGTATTGGGATGACGGTCGCTTTTTTCCAGATTGCTGGAAACTACCGTAACTTGAAGCAGGAGTTAAATATAAAGGTGATTAGAACAATTGGCTTATTGGAGAGGTTTTTCAGAAGTATGTTTGGAATTCGGTCTGCTCCTGGAGATTTACGGTTTTTAAGCCGCTTAATAAATTTAAAGACTTCCTTGGGTTTGCAGAAACAATTGGTAGGCACATCGAACCAAAAGGGGAGTGACCTAATTGAGCTATCGACGATATCCTCAGTTGTCTTACTGCTCATGTCTTGGGTAAGCGTATGCGAACTTTGAAAGACGTCAGCTAAATGCTCGGGTTTTTCAAGATCGGATTGGGCTAAGGTACCATCGTTCTTAATGAGGTGGGAAAAGTAAGGAGTGTGTCTTGAGGGTTTTTTGAAGCTTCCACATCAAGGATAAACCTCGGTCGAAACTTGCTAGCAAGGAGTTCCATGTCCGATTTCTGATGGCCGTAATTCTAAGGCTGATCATCTTGACAAGCAGGTTAACTTGTAGTTTGAGACGAAAGTCTCTGGCTCGTTGCCACTGTCGTCGCAGGGTATTCTTTTTTTGAATTAATGTCATTGTCTCTATATCTATTACTGGTGCTTGTACAAATTGCGCTTTTATTTTCTTGGGAGTCCATAGCTCGATTGCGTGCCATAGATCATCGTTTAGCTGGCAAATCATTTCGTCTATTTGTGAAACGTTGATGACAGATCTCAAGTCAAGCTTGCTAAGAGAGATGTTTTCGTTTAGTGTTTTACGAAACATTCGCCAGTTAGTTTCTCTGAAACAGAAGGACTCCGTGTTTTGATTTGGGGACAAGGGAATATTGTTGATTTGACTAAAAACTGGTAAATGAGGAGATGATAGAGCCTGCAATACTGTAGGTGTCGACACGTCAACCTCATTGTCAGTAATTAATAAGTCTAGGGTGGAACTCCTGCCATTGGGTGAGTAGAAGGTTGGCTTGTCAGGTGCCAGGACATTTAGTTGTTTTTGGAAGGCCATGTCAAGTAGAATTCTCCCAGTTTTGTTTGCTTTGGCACAGTTCCAAAACCTGTGTCTGGCATGGAGGTCACCGCAAAGAATATATTTTTTGTAGGTCCTAGTAATGAGTTTCAAATCCTCAGAGAACATATTAAGCCTAGCTGCATCTAATTTAGTACCCGGAAAGTAGGCAGCTATTATTGTAATATTAGAATCTTTTAGTTTGACGGCGATCGTTTCAATAATTTTGGTGCTTAGAAGAGGCAGCAGCGAGCATTTGATTGTTTTGTCGATCCAAAGTCCTACTTCTCCTCCACGAGAGCCTTCTCTGTCATTTCTCAAGATATTATAATTAACATCGAAAAGCTTATCGCTATTTTTCAGCCAGGTTTCTGTAAATGCGATTATATCTACATTATTACTATGTGCAAGATCAAATAATTCAATATTTTTATTTTTGATGCTCTGAGCATTCCATAAGATTAAGTTGAGGGACTTATTAACCATATAAAAATTTTAAAGCAAGTTTAACGATAACGTGGTATTGATCCTGCTTAGTTTTGCAACTTGCAAGACTAGTGATTAGTTCCGCAGATATTTGCAGCAGATCCTCGGCAGAGAATAAGCATTGATCACCACTGCATGGGTTGGCCGTGCTGGCAGACTTCAAAACCTCGCTGAAAAGTTGTTGCCTTAGAACAGGCGCATTAGATGCTGAAATTGATGAAGACAAAAGTGGAAAGTTTGCCGCCTTGGTTTGAAAGCCATTTGGAGGTGTCATCATCGGCTTTTTAGCCCTGGCAGAGCGGAGTGACGTCCTCCTTTGGATTTCTAAGTATTTTTCCCGGCCTTTGCAGTCTCGATCGTTAGCTAGATGGTTAAGGCCACAATTAGCGCATTTGATTTTGTGCGCCTCGCCTTCTTTAAGGGCGCATGTAGAGTTGCTGTGTTCTCCGCTGCAGATTAGGCACTTTGTAGGCAGGTGACAATGTGCCGAGCCATGGCCAAACATTTGGCAGTTTCTGCACTGCGTGGGACCATTTTTCCGTCGAGAGTGATAATCCCATCGCACTAGAGTGTGCATGATGCTCTTGTTGTTCCGAAGGTCATTCAATCTTGTCCCCGGTGCAAAACTCAGCAAGTAGCGACTATTGCCTGTATTGGCTACTATGAATTTTTTCACCTCCATACATTTTAGCAGCAGAGTATCCGTTAGATATTTTTGAAGATCGGTGCAAGCCATGTCGTGCAGGCCAGACAATATTATTTTCACTGGCCGCAAATCCGCACTGCGGTGGCTGAAAAATTCCACCTTCTTGGATAAAAGGCAATTGACGACTTTTTCGTATTCCTCCAGTGAAGATAAAAACAATCGTCTTCCAATCGACATGATTTTCAGATCGAACTGAGATATCCGCAATTCGCTAAGTATCTCAATTATAGCCTCTCGAGAGATAAATGGGAAGGTAATTGGAGGTATTTTTACTTTTTTAGCAGGCTGAACCGCTGCTTTTGATGTAGATGCATCGTTGTCGGACGCTACGTTAGCGAGCAGTTGGAACCGGTTTTCATTAATCGGAACCTCCACTGGAGCAAGTCGTGGGATTTTCAGCTTGTCTCGTAGCAGCATGCCGGTTGGGGAAAGATCCCCTAAAGATCTTTTCCTGGACACAGTTGTGATTTTTCAGAGAAACACCAATATAACACTATCGCGAAAATTAGTCAGAGGTTCAGAGGAACTTGATCACTGATGCCAAACAACGCGTCACAGAGCCAAATGAATTGCGTCCGTACGCGTCGGTGGAAATTTAACGAATGAATGATGATTTGATTGACCTATTAGAATAAGAAATTTGAAAATTCGTCGTTAAGATAAAATTAAACTTATGCCTAACACGCTAAGTATGTAAAGTTTGATTATAAGTGTTCTCAACTGTTAAGCTTTAGGTGTGGCATAACCTGAAAAAAGCAAACTTTGCTTGGTAATTTTCTAATTTATTATAAATTTTTGCTTTAGAGATTTACAATCAAGGAATATTTTTATGAATGGAAAATGTGCTAAGAATTCAATCGTTCATAGGAGTAAATCTCCCCTCTCTTGAATTGCTTTACTATGCTTTCTTGACATATCTTGCAATTCCAGCTGCAATGGGACGCTGTCAATCCACCCCCGGTTTGATAGAAAGTAGAGGACGGACAACATTAGAAGAAATGTGGCTGCCGCCAGTATCACCAGCTATTTACAATCAACATACGCAAAGGTAGTTTTTGTTTTGAATCTAGAAAATTATTCATATCTTTTTCTATGGAAGGCAAATAAGTCCGAAATTGATGCATGGTGTTATTGAAAATCCGAAGACATTAGGTGTAGCTTGCTCAGCTACTCCCAGTACTCAAAGTTCAGATGATCAACACCCAAATCGAATCGATTCAATACTTTTGAGGCCAAAATATTTACATTTATTTAATGGAATAGATGCACGTATGTTTATACTTTATGGAATCGAATATATAACTCAATTTTCAACATTTAGACGATTCTTTATTGTGTGTAGAAGGTGCAAATCATGAATACGAAGCAAGTTCTGGGCCTCAAGAGATATTGGAAGATGAAATTAAGCTGCTGCGTTCAAGGCTCCAAACAGTAGAAGCTGAAAATCAGGTATTGAGTACAAAACTTTCGCAACAACAATGGAGTTTGGAAAATCGATTAGCTGAGATTGAGATGCAGATACGTCGTCAGTCATCTGTTTCGAGCTTAGATCCTGAAAATGAAATTGAAGAGCTAGATTGTAATCAGGAAAGTATTATATAACACACAAGTAAGCTGCGTTTTGCAGTATTAATCGCGTATGCATATGCATCTTCATGATAAAATCAATTTGATTGGAAGCGTGATACGACTAGCATTGGTCAAAAGCAGCAGTTTAAATCGTAGGGTTATTCAATTTTTACTTCAATCTTGTAATAAGAAAATTTGCAAATGTTAAGATGCCAACCCATAAGATTCAATAAAATGAAACAATTAGGATTTTATAATTGTGATCATAAAAAATTAATTAATTGTAATTTCAAATAAAGTTTTTACTAAATTCGACTAAGAAATTCAACTTTAATCTGAAATTAAATTGCAGCCGTACCCAAATTCAATTTTTTCGTAATATTTACATGGATATTCAATTTTTTAGCACAACAATAATAATGAAAATAATGCCATTTTAAATAATAATACTCAAAACAGCCATTGGAATGAGTTAATATCAATCGTATCATCCATTGATTACGTAAGGATTTTGCGGAATGGGAGGAGGGGGGATTGATGGAATCTTTACGCGGATCAATCGGAGGGTGGACAGGTTACAATTCCTTTTCTACGTTTAATGGCGCACTACATGGCGAAAGTATACATATAAAGATGTATACGACGAACAGACGTGCGCCACTTGAACCAGGGAATCTGGTTCAGCACGACCGGTTCTTGAAAAATGAACCATTATCAGGTGGACCAGAAAATAGAGTCTGGTTTGTGCCGAATACCCAGAGAGAAAGGTTTTCATAGGCGTTGACAATTGAGTTCGGAAAATTGATGTAGAAAATTGAGACAGCAGAGAGCGTGGAGTCTTAGAGTCTTAAAAATAAAAGTGCACTTGTCTTACCTTGAATATATTTACTTTCAAGTGGAAACTGGACAATTGAAAATCAATTAATATCTAATCAATAAATGCCTAACCAAAGTGCCGTTGAAAAACAGTTTCGCAGTGTGTGTTATTTTAATAGAAAAGCGAGTCGCAACATAAACTGTTAGGTGGTGCACTATGCAAAGACCCGAAATAAAAGCTATTCGAGTCAAAAAGTCTAAATCAATTGACTTTTACTTGTAAAATGATTATTAAAAATAAACCATACATCTAAAAAAAACTAAAAAAAAACTTTTCCTCCTTACAGCCCCCCTTCACATTAAATTAACCATTTACAATAAATGCAAAGTAAGTAAAGTAAAGTATAAATTCATGTAGTGCATATATAACACGTATAAAACCCATTTGTATTTTTTTTTAACTTTAAACTAAAGTCAGGATAGTAATTTAATTTAATCTTCGCATATATTTACCTCACAGATGATAAATAACAACGTTTAGCTTGGTCAAATAGCTATTTTCAAAGTCCGTTTTTATTTCCCAAATTTAATGTACGTACAACGTAAAAATAAAAATGGATTTTAGCTTCCTCTTTGAGAGTTTCTTTAAATTTCCTCACCCCGTTGTGCGTTTCAGGCAATAACGTTGACCCCAGCTGAGGTAGGAATTGGGCCTAGCGCACAAAACACGCACGGACACGCAATTACTAGGCCATCATAGGGCGGGCCCAGGCAGCTACATCTGCGGCTGGCGAGCTTCACTGAAGTTCATTTTCTATCTAAAAGAAACAAAGCCACCGGAGAGGTTGTTTTGTGCGGTAGCCATTTGTCTTTTTTTTGTCTGCGCAGTTTCGGGATTTCAATCTTCGATAGCAGTAAAGTAGAGGAATTTCGAACCCACGAGTAGGTTTCGAACGCGCTTTAACCTCGATATGTGCGAAAGATTTTTTTGTAAGGTTACGTAGGAGGTAGAGATTTGCAAGATGAATAATGTGATTTTTTTTTTATTTTGTTGGTTTATTTCTGTCGGTAAATAATCGGGCAAGTAGATGCCTCTATCTCTCGAAATGAGATTTGAGACTTATGTTAGAGAACACACTCACGACAGTACGAGGCAAACTGAGGTGGCCTGCCAGCAGCCATTGCACCTCTTGCTAGGTAGATACACTACAATGGCACCAAACGTGGGGCCCCCAGAAGCTTATCGTCAGGAGTTGTCTGCTCGTCTCGGTACATTTTTGACTTTTTTTTGTCGGGAACAGGTTTTTGCTTTGCTATAATTTAAATGTGCACTCTCGCTAGAGGATGAACTTCAGTGAACGCTACCTATTTAACCAAGATTCCTCACCAGTAGCCTAAATGAGGAAAAATCTTCAAGGAAACTCTCATATAGCTAGATAATTTTGTTTTCTAGTCCCCATATTAAAAAGGTTAAGTTAATTTTTTCACAAATGCAAGAAGTCTCTCCTGTTATAGTTTTTTGTTTGAGATTAATATTGAGAGATGTTGGTTAGACTGCTTGTGGCAGATCGCTCCAGTGACGACGTTAGCCTCAATTGAAAATGTCAGTTCGGCAAAGAGGAAATAACTGTGCATGCTACCTGATTTCACGTGTTCAACGTAGGGAAATATATGTTTATTCCATGAACAAATGACGAGCGAGCTCAACTTGCTTTGCTTTCCGCAGAACATGCCCTAAACATTATGCGTGATTGAAACCTGAAGTATTCCGGCCGATTTTGATTCTTGCCAGTGAATAAATTTTTGTTTCAGGTCCGCACACTTCATTGAAATACGCTCCGAGGAAACATCGGTTTGTTATGTCACGTTCTGCAGGTTTTACTCGTAGAAGAAACAGTGGACTAGTACTGGGGGTACTTGCGTGGCACGGAATAAATGGTATGGCACGCATTTTGCCAAGCTTTGCGGGATTGATTCGGGAACAATATATATAAATTAGAAACCCAAGAGCTGATCCGCAAAAAACTTGAGACCAGGAAGACCTCACCAACATCGGAGTTCTCCCCTTGTTTGGTACCTGACATGAAAATAAATAATGTCGAAGCCCCTGTGCCTTCTACCAGTTTGGAACAAAAAACGGGAAACTCTACACCAATTAATCACGCCCATTTTATCCGTATCTTGCCGCGAGATAATCCTCAGTCTAATCTTTTGCCTCCCCCACAGGATCCGTCTCACCAGCAGATTTGTAGCAACTCTATGCAACATAGGCCTTAAAACGTGCGCTTGCTCGGAAATCACCGTGCCAGGCAGCATATTTTTGGAATGGAGGAGGTTCTTCTTGTGGTTCCGATAAGCTCCACCCTTTGAATGAGGTGCTTCTGGAAGAAGTTAATGTGTACCAAAAGATGTTATATTGCCGCCACTATAGTATAGCGGCCCATAGATGACCTGCGACCATATGGCTTCGTTACCTTATTCGGCGAAAAACATGTTCGTGACTTGATTGATACCGGTGCTAGCATTAACTGTATCCCCATAGGTTTCACGAATAGGTTTCTTGAAAACAACCAAAACTGCGAATAGAAGCTGCATTTAAGCCTCAAGACTACTGACGGCACTCAACACCTGGCAGTATGTGGTGCACAGATACCATCATCTTCCGTAGTCAGACGAAAACTTTGTCATTTGTAGTTATCCCTTCCCTAAGCCAAGAACTCTTTGTAGGAGTCGACTTCGTGGAGGTTTTCAACCGAGCGGTTGATTTATTTGTCGATCTAACATCTTCCAACTCTATGACTGTGGACTCACTGGAACCGGAGAGTCAGCGTCATGTTAAAAACCGATTCAGCAAAATATTCTCAATAACGTCCTATACTCGAGAAGGACTGGGTTGTACCACCTTAATCTCACACGTGATTGGTGTGGGTCGAAACAAGCTCATAAAACAGTGGCATATCGCCATCTCTCGGGTGGTGGAAATCTTATTGTATGTTGAACTGGGCAGAATGCTTGCTAGTTGTCTAACGTAACATTTTTTGTCAATCCAGGGAAGGTAAGACTGTGTCTGGATGCACGATAGCGATTGATAAGGAGCCAGAAGAAAATTTTTTGAGTGTTCCCTATAGCCTAGCATTTTTAATGTTCATAAAATAAAATTTCCACCACAGCGTTATGAAAGTTTCCACAGAAATACTTAAAAATAACCATTAAACTTTCGAAAGCAAAATAAAACTTGCTTTGTGTAATCAACTACCCAGACAAATTGTTCAACGGATGGTATGAAACAGTCACATTTCTTGAAGAAAATGTAGCCCCGTCAATTTGTTTTCCAAAACCAAACAAAGATCTAACGGATTCAAACAAATATATAGTGTACTTAACGTTTTTTACACCATTCAACACACTTGTTTATCAATATAGTGTAAAGGAATTAGACTTATAACACTGTCCTACAACGAATTTCCATTTTGAAGGTCAAGTAGTATTTCTACTAGCTTTTTGTATGCTTATTATGTAACTAACAGTCAAAAGTTTCCATCCCATCAGAATTTTGCAGAATTTCTGCATAGTTTTTCTATAGAAATTTAGCTTGAGGGCGATAGAAAGGAAATTTACCTGCCAATCTTCATAAAAGTAAAATTATCTAGGGCCCTCATTTTTAAACGGATAGTTATTAAGTCAATATTTAAACATTGATCTTATTTGGTATATATAGACTCATCTATGGATGCAATTTATCAGTCGTTAAATGTACTGTAAAATTGTATTATATATTATATATAAATAGAAAGTTATATATTATATATAAGTAGAAAGACTTCACATAAATGTGCTTACTCCGGTTAACGTTTTTGTTACATTTGTGGTGAGTATTTGGTGTTGAAACAACAAAACACCATTACGGGCTTTGTGAAAAACGTATAAGAACTTACTTCGGTATTGCTATTCGTAACTTTGACAAAACTTGGACACCGAATAAAGTTTGTAGGAGCTGCGTATCAGAACTTCGCAAGTGTTCACTGGGCTAGGAGAAATGTTTTAACATAGCTAAACCCATGGAATGGAGGAAACCTCAAAACCACTACCAAGATTGTTACTTCTGTTGCTGCAATGTGAAAGGGTTCAACGCAAAAACAAAAAAAGGGATCATTTTCCCGCAAATTCAATCAGTGAATTATCCAGTACTAAGAGAACCGAATGAAGATCAGCCGTTGCTTCCATCTTCTTCCAATACTATGCATACTAACGAATCATCTGAAAGTTGTAGCCCACAAGAAAAGGAAAATCTACATCCAAATTTTGAGACTTCTTCTCAACCGCAACCATTTAACCAAACAGAATTGAATGATTTGACCAGAGATTTAAGACTACTTAAAGATGCCACGGAACTTCTTGGTTCGAGACTACAGGAGAAAAATTTACGTTCTCCTGCAACTTCATTCTGCTGGTATCGTAATAGAGAGAACGACTTTTCTCAATATTTTGCTGAGCATGACGATCTTGCCTATTGCAAAGACATTCCCGGATTAGTGAACATGTACGACGTAGAATATGATCTGAAAGTATTGAAACAACTAACTAAAGCATACAAAACCATATATAACTTGCAAAGGATGACCGCTACATCTGAAGTATATAAAACAGCACAAGAACTTAACGTAGACGGACTGATTCACAAAGGAAAATTCATTTTTTAAAATTTACACATTGAACAAATGAAAACAACGAAACTAGATATACATGGGAGAAAAAACGACTACAATATGAGAAACGCAAATGATATTTTAATAAAATTTGCTAGGACAGAGCGCCTGAGAATGGATCCGATTAACGCCGCATCAAATTCTTACAATAAGCTACCTCAAACAATAAAAGATGCGCATAACATAATGTCATTTAAAATCATGCTACGTAAACATTTAATGAAAATTCAGTTTGAATAATTAAGAACGGTAATATTTTTTTATTATAATTTTTTTTTAATTTTAATTTTTATATATATATATATATATATATATATATATATTTTAAGAACGCTAATATTTTTTCCCTGCTACAAATGTGAAACAAAATTAGATATATTGAACTCTGAATAAAACTTTTGAGATACTGGTACTATCCCTTATACCGATATACATCGTCTGGGAAGTACTATTTAAATGAACAAGCTTTCAGGAAATAAATTGCACACGGACAGTGCAAGCAATGACTAATGGAGTAAAGATATAAAGATAATGCCAGACGTGTGGATCCGTTACGTCGACGATGTCCTAGCAATAGTAAAACGAGAGGAGGTGCAATCTATCTTTGAACATATTAATAAGCTGCACCATAACATAAAATTCACCAAGGAAATTGAAGAAAACAACCAATTGACGTTTATAGACCTGACGATAATACGAAATGGGGGGAAAATTGAGTTTGACATTCACAGGAAGCCAACAGCAACTCAGAGAACCAAACCAGCCAGTTCAAACCATTCTCACCAACATAAGATGGCGGCGTATCATTCAATGGTGCATAGGCTACTGAAGGTCCCACTAAATGACACGAGATATGAGAAAGAAGCTAATTTCATAAAAAAACACAGCCAGTAAGAATGGATATGACCCAAAATTAGTGGACTTATTGATTAGGAAGAAAAGGCGTCAAATTAATGTAAACATTTTTTCAGTTTATAGCGATGTATGGAAACCAATTAGGAAAATTTTGAAAAAATTCGAAATCGAAGCTGTAGCTACCAGTAGATCCACACAATTGAAGACAACATTGAAAAGCGTAAAGGACAAGCTTAGGAAAGAAGAAAAAAGCGGAGTATATAAAATACAGTGTCCCGAGTGCGAAAGTGCATACATTGGCCAAACGAAAAGATCGTCAAATACAAGGTTCGACGAGCATGTGAAGGAAGCGACATTAGCCAAGAACAACCCAACGAGGCATGTAAAATCGAGTGTAGCGAAACATATTTTGGGAAGCGAACATAATATCGGAAGGGATAATCTTGAGATCTTGCGAATGGTTAAACAAGAATACAAATTGGATGCCGCCGAAAGTTTGGAAATCGGAAAATACCCCAAAGAAAAGTTGCTCAACACGGATAGGGAACGAAAGGGAATAAAAGATTTTGTTAAATTAGTGTTATTCAACTGTTATAAATTAAGGAACTGTTAAAGTTATATTTACTACATATTCGTTTAATAAAAATAGTTCTCAATATTCAGCTGCTTGTTTACTTCTGATTGTTTTTTTTCTTGAATCCCCCAATTTTCACATGATTTTTATAAATGTGTTTTGTGAAAAATACTGATGTGATAGAAAGAAACTGACTTGAGATTCGTCATAAGGAGGTCCTAAAACCTAATAAATGAGCACTCACATCAAAATAGGAGGAAAAAGTTCAAATTTGTAGGACTGTGTAATTATTTTTATCTTCCCAGATCCCAGTGGGAAGTTATTGTAATGAGACCGATTTTGCGAATTCTAAATTTTGACATATCTCTACGTTTAAAGAACGCTAGAATCCAAATCTATCGTTTTTAAAGAGATGACTGTGTATGTATGTATGTACGTATGTGCAAATGTGCGTTTGCGCGATCGGAACTATTTTTCGTCTCGATTATCTCGAGAACTAAATACCATTCTGATGTGGGACTCCTTGCATTTGACGCGTAGTTACGTTAAAACTGAATAAGTTTTCAGCAAAATCAATCTAGCCATTTTTATAAGGTAGAAAAAACTGAAAAAAGATATTTAGCTTAGTTTAGAAACTGTCGAAATTAACTATTCATTCGTGCAGATCCTAAATCCCTTCATAATAATATTTTTTTATAGAAACCATTTTATTATTATGTGATTTAACAAACTTTTGATCAATTTTGTAAAAAATGTTATTTGAAAAATAGTTTTAAACAAGCCAAGATTAACTGAAAGAATTCCAAACTTATATTATCAGGTTTCGGAGGATGGTAGTAGTGTCGCTAGTCCAGTTAATAATTAGATATTGTTATAAATAAATTAACATCGAAATAATAATCAAATATTATAGTTTTAATTTAATATTATAAATAAAATATCAATTATAAATATTCAGTAACGATCAGATATTGTTAATAACGAATTATTATTAATAATAATAATTAAATATCATAAATAACGAATGCGGATTCCGGGGCCGATGTGAAAGACGAGGCGGAGGATGGCGAGTAGGTCGAGGCTTTGGTGGCGGAGGCGTCGTCCTCTACCAAAGCTTTTATAGCTTCATAAGAAGATGTCAAAATTATTGAAAATAATTATAATAATTCAGAATATTAATAAGAATTAAAAATAATAGTAATTAATAATAAAACCAAATCATAGCTCTTCTATTAACCATACTGGAAAGTTAGCCGTTTAGGTCGTAAGGGTCGCACATAGACCTAATTTTTTATTTTGCAGTTGATTTTGAGAAAAACATCGAATATGCAGTTCAAAATCGGTTCAATTGCATGTAAAAAATAAAAAGTATTACAAAAGGTGGGGATGAAAGTAATTGAAATCTTACGATCAACTAAAATACTAAAAACTATAATTTGATAAAAGCCTTTTAAACATTTCATCTCGCAAAGTGTTAATCACAAAGCATTGATTGGCACATATGCAAATTAGATTGAAAAAAAGCAGTTTATTCATCAAAATAAAAAAAAGGTTCTGTGGAAACTATCGAAATTCGGCTCATATCATGAACAATCATGAAAAAAAGTTCAACATGATCTTTTACAAAAATTGGTTAGAGTATGTAAATTTTATGAACGCTGATTACTGTGCTGTGCAAATCAGGTTAAAAATGTATTTGTTATGACAAAACCGTAATTTATTGTAATGTTGTTATTATCTTCCCAGTGGGAAGTTATTGTAATGGGGACGATTTTGCGAATGCCAAATTTTTACATAGCTCCACGTTTTAAGATCTCTAGAATCCAAATCCACCGTATTTAAGGAGATGTCTGTATATGTGTATGTACGCATGTGCGGATAAGCGTATGTGCGTATGTACAGATGTGTGTATGTGCGTTCGGAATTATTTTTCGTCTCGATTATCTCGAGTATCAAAAATTACATTGACGTGGGACCGGTTTCATTCAACGCGTAATTACGTAACTTAATAACTGTAAAGCTGTTTTTATTGAGTATGAAAAACCTGAAAAAAAACAAAAAATGCTGAATTTTTGAACTGTTGATACGCAATATTAATCCATGCAGAGTCAAAATACCTTCATAGTTATCATATTTTTATTGTTTGTTTTAGCAAAATTGTGATCAAATCTGTAAAATATGTAATTTGAAAAAAATCAAGATTAATTTATAAAATTTCAAACTTATATTATCAGGTTTGAGTGAATAGAAGTAGAGACGCTAATGCAGTTAATAATAAGATATTGTTATAAATAATTTAAAATTGTTAACAGCTATCAAATATTATTAGTTGTACCTAATTTGATATCGTAAATATAATGTCAGTAATAATTGTTTAGTAACGGTCAAACATTCTTAATAACGAATGATTATTGAAAATAATAATTAAATGCCCTCAATAATGGTTGTGAATTGCGGGGCTAAGATGGAGGACAAGGAGGAGGACGAGGTTGCCGAGGCTTTGGTAGAGGACGATAAAGTTGTGGAGACGTCTTCCTCTTTCAAAGCTTTTATGGTTGGATAAAAAATTGATAAAAATAAATAAAGTTTTTTTATTCGCTCCACTGGGAAGTTAGTAAAGTGGACCTCATGGGTCGCACTAAGACCACATTTTTTAAGTTATATTATATTAAAAATGACTCAATTTTTTTTCCATAATTCGATGAAATCATACATATGTAAATATGAACCGATTGACACCATCACTATGCAAATCTAATATTTTGTTCTTGAGATATGATGCATGACAGTAATCACCTTCAAGCGATCAAAACAATGAGGCCTCCGGACCGAAGTTTCCGAAAAATAAATCATCTCTAAAAATTGCAAAGACGATTCGAATGACACCTTAACAAAGTCAATACGACTTGCTTTATGTGAATTATGCTTATAGGAAAAACTGTTAACGACTCTGTACACACAAAACAAACTATTCCAAAAACACTTTAAATATACTCCAAAGACTATAAAACGTGAAGATATGTTGTAAATTTCCATTTAGATTTTCAAAGCGATTACAAGAGCATCTAATATATTGGGAAGTTAAAAATATTATTTAACGTCTCAGTGCGTCGAATGTTCTAGTAATCACCCTAAAAATTCAGATTTTTGAAAAGCAGTTTATGTGTGTGTGTGTGCATACATTCCCGAACAGTTTTTCTACGAACATAGCTCACGTAAAAAAATCATATTGACTTAGTTAGGGCGTCAATTGAACCATACTTGCAATTTTACAAATTGGCTAGATTTTCAAAATTTTAGGCCTGCAGCTTTCTTTGTTTTGACCTTTTCAATGTAATCTCTTTCATACACCATCTTTCACGAACCAAATATTGAATTTCTGCCATTCAGACGTCAATGGAAGCCGTTTAACATTTGTATTATCCTAGTTAATTTTAAAAATATTTAGGGTAGATTTTTTTAATTCAATAAAGTGTATAAATTTAAGAATATACGAGTATTCCTAAAACATATATATTCCATTTTAATTGCCCTACCAAAAATCTATGTTCAGGACGTTCAAAATAAATCTATTTTTAAGTCCGGAAAGCTATTTATATGACTACAATCAAAATTCAGTCAAAAATATGACACCATTAAAAGTCAGTATGTATAAACGATTGATACGGAAAAATTAGAAATAAAGCACCATTAAATTAAAAATCAACCACCATTTATTTGTACAATGAATAAACGTTTTATTAGAATAATATGATTTTTCTTACTTTAATGCCATTGTTGTCACGTCAATCCATATGTATAAATGTTAGCATGATCTTGGTAAATTTTCATTGGACATTTTTTTAAGGAAAAATTACTGGAAATGAAAATCAATTGTGACATTTTCCTTCAAATTTGGAAAGGTGGCAATTGACGCTTTGAAAGGTCCGATGTTTTGAAAATTTCTTACCAAACAAAGATGTGTCAGTTTTTCGTTATCAAGAAACATAATCATACAAAAACAAAGAACCATTTATATTTATAATGGATAATGGTGCGTAAGAATAATATAATCTATTTTGACTCACCCACTTTATGACTTGGTTGTGGAGTCCGTCGATGTTTATCATCAATTTCATGATTTGATCGAATTTTCAATAGATTCAGTACATAAGTTTTTTCGATCTATAAAAAACAGCAAAAAATAAAACCATCCAATTCCCGTTGGTTAGTTCGTAAATGTTAAGATAGGCTCGCAGGATTTTCTGTTCCATTTAGCAAAGTTCCGTTCAGTTGGTTTTTCAACCCTTCCAGTATTCCAGTATTATCCCAAGGCGAAGTAGATCTTGACCTACCAATTTCTTATGCAAGTCAGTATCTAACAAAACATGACATTAGCCCCCTTTACACTTGCGCGCTTTCCTGTCGGAAAGAGCCTCCAGCGGGAAAGAATGCGGGAAAGAGTGCATGTGTAAAGGCTGCGGTTGGAGTGCGCGATTGCGTACGCGCCGACATGCACGCAATCCCGTGCCTATAGTGTTTTACAAGTCGAAAGTCGACGCGCGCTTTCCCACACGCTTTCTGCTGACAGTCGTTTATTATTCTAGCAAATGTTTCGAATTTTTACTTTGAATTTTATTTCGTTTTAAAATGGATGTTCGTCTCTGGTCAAAAGAGTTTATTGCAGACTTTATTAACTTATATAAGTCTTTTCCCTGTTTTTGCAAGAACAAAAGTGAGGACTACAAAAACAAATTTGACACCAACATCTGCTTCGGGACAATCAACAGGGGAGTTCGATAGACTACGATCATATTTTGAGAATTTAAGTTATGATGAATAATGGAAATTGTTATTTGATTAGAATTTATGAGTACAATTTTACTTTTTCTGCCTAATTTTTTACTTATATTTTTGCCACAAGACTGAATTATCGTTGTTTTACAATATTACTAAGTTTTATTTATATGAATTAAAGAGTTTCAACAGTTACCTTCATGTAGTCTTCTTTGAGAACTTCGTAGATAGCTTTGCATGTTTGTGGTATGATTTTACTTAAAGAAGGAGCAGATATCCCTGTCGAGAATTTCAAATCCTCGTAAGATCGTCCAGTGGCCAAAAATCTGAGAGTCGCTGTTAAACGTTCATCAGCGCTGATGCTTCTTCTCAGGTGGGTATCTTGTTTCCTTATTCTTGGTCCTACTTTTCGAAGTAACACGTCATAGGACGAAGGACTCATTCTCAAATAGTTTACGAAATCTTTTGGGTGATTTTCGCGTAGCTCATTTATCAACGGTAAATGACCATAGCGGCGTCTGTATTCTTTCACCCAAACACTCTTTTTTCTTTTTCTTTTTGTCAATCCTACATTTCCTATTAGTCCAATAATTGCCAATGTGGCGTTGCGTCTTCTTTGCAATTCTGTCACCAAAAAATATTAAAATTAGTACACACTTTGCACAATAGTGCACATGCCAAAACAAAACTGTTCGTTTGACGACCACTCCACGCGCCGGGGATTGTGTGCAGGATTCGCCTTTACACTTGCGTTCTTTCCATCGCGCCGTAAAGTGGAAACGCTTTCGTGTGGGAAAGCGCGTTCTCACTTTTTGGCTATAAAATCTTTCCCACACGATTACTCGGACAGTTTTACGCGCACGCTTTCCTTAACGCTCCAAGCGCGTGGGAAAGCGTGTAAGTGTAAAGGCCGCTATTAACAAGCCCATCGGTGAAAAATATATTTTACCATTGGGATACAAACTTTATCTATATGGCAAAACATTTGTGGCCGTGACAGACCAAAATCCTCTTGTGTCTCTTGTTACTCATAAAAATCTTTGATTGAAATTTACAAAAAATTGTGTCAATCTTTTCGATCACCATTTCACCATAATCTATGAAAGTTTAAACAGCAGATACCTTGTCTGCAATCGAAAGAAATTCTGACAATCTAAATGCACTGATACGTCAAATTACAGACATATGTAAATGCTAAAAGAAAATTATAAGCAATAACAAAGGGTCTGCCAAATAAAGACAATAATATCAGGATAAAAAGACAACAACGAAGGCACCACTCAAAAATAGAGCCTGCTCAACTCCATTGTTGAAATTGCAATAGTTTGTTGGACATACAGATGTAACTTAACACAAATTTGGTAATTTGCGCAACAAATATATAACCTTTATTGTACGTACGACAATATATCACAGCAATATGTCTGTAAAGAGTTACATTTCAGTCAATGAAACGCTTTCAATAAATGCTAATTAATTAAAAAAAACTCCGATGTGAGATTTAATGATAATCCTGATGAAAAATATTTTTTTATCATGGAGGTACTATTAAAATATGCTTGCAAAGAAAATATTGACAAACTCTCACCATCTGCTTATAATGAAATATTTAAGTGCATGGATGAAAAAATATTAAGCAATAATTTAACATATTGCACCAAAGTTAAATTACGCGTACCAAGAAAGAAGAAGAAAATAATGATTCATGAGGCACCCTTAACCCTTTATACCTCTACTGCATATATTTTAACAAATAGTTTGTTTTGTGGTAGGTTTTAATAAATACAAATACACGTATTTTTTAGTTTTGAATTTTTTTTAATAAGAAATGAGAAAAATGCACAAAAAGCGTGTGTGACAGATGTGTCACACTGGCTTAAACTGTTCCTCTAAGATGTTGGGAACGCTTTAAAACAATTGTTAAGTTTATTGTAGTATAATGCAACGCCACACTTTTCACAAATTTTGTGTCGTTTTTGTATTTTTTTCGTATTTTATCAACTTCACCCACGAACAAATGCCACAAAGTGACGCAAGGTAAATTTCGCACGAATATTGATACACGTAACGCCATACAGTTCACAAGAACTGCATGAATAATCCATAGAGTGGTGGGTTACCGTCGTGTTACAGTGACTTAAAATGGAAATGTATGGTTTGGAATTTATAAGGAATTATTCGGTATGTTACAGTAATTTCAGACGGAGGTATAAAAGGTTAAGAATAACAAAGAAATTGAAATGAAGAAAAATAATTGAAGAGAACTTTAACTTATCATACAGACACTTTAAAATTCGAAAAATATTGCTAAATCTGAAAAATCGTTATTGTTGGGAAAAATGAGCAGCATGGTAAAAATTTACGTTGATAAATGCAAATGTCAAATTAAAAAGTTAAGGCACACGAAAAACCAGGTTTAAACTTATACTACTCCTATTTGTTTTGAAACGACAGAAATTTACACTATAAATAAAGGATGTTTTCAGCAGAGGTATAATTTCTAAATGTAGCTGCCAAATTTCACTGTCATTTTGAAATAATAAGTAATTAATTAATTAATAGTAATTCACTTTATTTCTAATGGAAAATTACCATACGAAGACTTATTCCCGAAAAACGTCTGGAAATAGTGAAAACTGAGCCTGACTGGAAATGCAGATTGATAAGAACTGACTATAATATGTAATAAAAATCAGTCAGAGGAGCAGTTGTATTTTAGTATTGTAAGATACATGTTATTAATTTGCATAAAACGAAATTTAAAATAAAATTCGCGTAGTCAGTAGGATTGCTGCCTAAAAGTGAAAATTTATCATATAAATGTCGCGAGTTTTGTAATAAAAATCTGAAATATAAAAGTGAGCGTGAATCACAAACCGATAGTAGGTTACTTTGTAAAAGCGCGTTACTGAAAGACTTTTGATATCGAATAAAAAGGCAGTTATTCGTCCTTCATTACCAAATAAAGTGAGCAAATATCACTTTTACTGCAAACTTAGCGGCTTATTGCTAATGGAGAAGGTATATAGACTACAAGGTATGATCTTCCGTGTTTCCAAACTCGTTCGGACTGCGCATATACGTTACTGATGCCGAAAAATTCCCAGTACAAATTTTCATCTCGCGACGATGAAATTGAAATTCTATTCTACAAGGAAAGTTGAAAAGTAACGAAATTGGTGCATGATGAATAAACAAATGCCGACAATGGCTTTGATATACTTATATTATTATGCATCTTCGTAATAACGATGTGCATATCAACGGGTACGTTCAAGAGCAGATCCAGCATTTGACTCATGGGGGGGGGAGTCACTGCCTCGAAATCACAAAAAAAGGCAATATTGCAAAAAATCGTAAAAATCACTAGTTTACCTAGGCTCAGGGGTCATGACCCTCCCCCCTTGTATCCTCCCTTGGATACGTTAGGTTAGGAATAGATTGAGAAAACCGCACGGCATATAGAAATGAATCACGTAGGAACAAACGAAATGAATACCAATAATTGAAAAAAGCGAAGTTTAGTTAACAGTTTTATTTTTTTTAGGTTTTCTTAATTTAACATTGTTTAATAGTTGTTTATTCAGAATTCTTATTTTAAAATACATCTTACACCTAGAAAATAATTGTGTAACTGAAACCTTGTAACTCAATGCATGTAAAAAGATCTACTAGAGACTGAATAATATGTGACCCCACTTGGAGCGCTCGTTGAGGATTTTTATTCCTTAGCAGTCTTTTATCGTTGTTGCTTTTACACCCATCACGGCGCAATTTACCATTTTCATTTCTTTCACATTTGTCTAATAAATTCGAATTGTAAACTGCACGCGGCGTTCCCACAGAAAAATATTTGCTAATGCAATTGCATGCTCGCAATGAACCATTCCACACTTTTTCTATTTCTTTATTTGCACACAATGATTCTACTGCATGGTAGCACCAATGAGTAAATTTCTTGTTTTATTCCATTACCAGAAGCGGCAGCTCTTATTTTCATTAAATTTATGCGACGATTCGGCATCAGTTTCGTCATTTTTAGAACGAGATAAGATGAGGGGATGCGCATGATCATATAAGTAGTCTATATACCTTGGCTAATGGGTATCTATTTCGCAACAAGAAAAGTTATCCAGTGATAAGTGGAAATTTTTAATGTTTTATAAAAAGTAACAACAATAAATACAACTCCCTAAAAACATAATTTTAATTCGAAGTTTGACACTAAACATTTTGTGAAACTTAACATTTTATGTAACATTGGACTACTTGGAAGAAACCAGAGTAACACGATGGCTACAGTTTGAGGATTAATTGCTTAACTTTCGACGGTTAAGACAGGTAAGCAGTATTATGAATTTCGAGATAAGGGCGATCAAATTAGCTATCTAGCGCACTTTATTCCTACTTTGGAGCAATTCCAATTTTTTTTAACTATGCTTCATGAGATTTGCGTCTTGAACAATAAAATCTAAAACGAAAAAACAATAAGATAATGGCAAATTCTATGATATGATGTTGGATGAAATGAAAGGCTAGGAAGACATCAGAATACTTTGACATTCTCCAGGACAAATTAAACGGAATAAAACTCATGATAAACATTAGGGAAAATACTAGGCAAGAGTAAACCAAAAGCGCACTTTGAAGAGAAAGTAATAAAAATAGTGATTCAGAATCAAGATAAAAATATTAAAGAAATATTGAAATCAGGCAAACCTAAATCTTTAGAAGATTTAATACAGGAAATGAAAAACGAACACTATGGGGATACAAATGACAAAGACACGAGAAATCATAAAACAGAACAAAAGAGCAATTTTTCAAATAATAATAATAAGACAAACAATTTTAGACCACAATCAAACAACTAAAATAATAATTGGAATAGGAGTGGGAATCACAATCAAAATCAATATTACAAAACTCAAGCCAAACTAAACAAACTCACACACTGCAAAATCAGTATTTGGGACACAGTTCAGGGCAAACTAGACAAAATTGGGGACCAAATAAAAATAAGGGTTATAGTAGCTCACAAAACAATGGGACAAAAATATGATCAATGAGGAAAATTTTCGGCTTACAGCCTCGGGATGAAACTACCTCACATAAAACTCTACCATTCAATAAGAAATATAATAGCCATGATAGACACTAGCTCTACCATATCTTTTGTTAATAGTAAAATAACGGATCCAAAAGAAAACATTAAGGTTGACAAACGAATAATTAATACAATAGATGAAAGGACTAGATAGAATATGATTTACGAAACCCAGGAAGTTACTTTTAATGATAAAACCCATAAATTAATACTATCAGGAAGAGAATGGCACGAACCAGAAGAATCGGATATAAAGGAAATAATAACAATATAATGACTTAATGTTCAATGAAGAAACTGACAATTTGAGTTTCACTCATCACATGAAACACCATATTCGTACCAAAACCAATGAACCAATATATAGACAAGTATATCGCACCACAGAAAAACATAAACAAATTATAGGAAAAAAAATAAGAATACTTAGATTCAGGGATAATTAGGCATTCGGAATCACCGTATAATGCACCATATTGGGCTGTACCCAAGAAAGTGGATACCAACGGCATAGAGAAATTGCAAGTAGTGATAGACTACCGTAATATAAACAATGAGACGATAGAAGACAAATATCCTAAACCCAAAATAGAGGATATATTGGATAAATTAAGAAGGCGTCAATATTTTACGATATTAGACTTGGTAAAGGAATTTCATCAAATCGAAATAGAAGAGAAGGATACACAGAAAACCGCCTTCTCTACTTCTAGTGGACATTAATTTTTGAGGATGCAACTCGGGTTGACAGATGCACCCGCCACTTTTCAGCGTTTAATTAATAATGTATTAAAAGAATTTATAGGTAAATTATGTTTCATTTATCTCGATGACATAATTATATTTAGCACATCAATAGAGGAACACTTAGTCCCACTTAACAAAATATTCGAAACTTTGAGAAAAGCCAACTTGAAATAATCACTTGACAAACGCAAATTTATGTAAAGAGGAACAGAATATTTAGAGCATATTATCACCACAGACGGCATAAAGCCCACCCCAAGAAAGATTGAGGCATTACGAAAATACCCTATACCACAAACTGAGAAGGAAATAGTCATTTTTAGGGTTAGTAAGTTATTACCGAAAATTCATCCAAGAATTTGCAAAGAAGCCAATCACGAAATATTTAATAAAGGGAACTAAAGTAAATATCACAGATACCGAGTACATCAGTGCACATTATAAATTCAAGACTTTACTAATTAATAATCCGAAACTAAAATACCCGGATTTCTGGAAAAAATTCATGTTGACCCCTGATGCGAGTAATTACATAATCAGTGCAGTGTTGTCTCCACAAGAACATCCAGTTTGTTTTGCAAGCAGAACACAAAACCAACATGAAATCAGCTACAGTGTAATTGAAAAGGAATTCTTAGCCATAGTATGGGCTACAAAATACTTCCCATCATATTTATATGGTAGAAAATTCACAATAAAATGTGATCATCGTCTGCTTCAGTGGATCAATAATTTGGATGAATCCAATAGTAAATTGGTGCGATGGAAGGTTCAGTTATCAGAATTTGACTATAAAATGGAATACCTCAAGGGAAAGGAGAATAATGTCGCAGATGCCCTTTCCAGAATTGAGGAAACTGAAATACATGTAGAAGAACAGGAACAACAAAATGACAGCGAAAGTTTAGCTACTCAACACAGTGGCAAAAAGGATAATAGAAACTACATCAAAATATCAAAAAACCTATTAATATATGCGGAACACAATGGATTATTAAAAGTGGAAGAATGGAAACACATATCCGAAAAAATATTTAATACCAAGAAGCACCACACATAGGTAATCAAAGATAAATTAACAGAAGAAATATGCAAGGATATACTCAGGAATATACATAGGGAAGGAATTTTAGGGGTTAAAATCGACAACATCGAAGATTACAACACATTTTAAAATACGTATTTGACCTTCATTAATCAAGATTTAAATATAAAATTACTCAAATGCAATACTTTACTGTAAGATGAAGGGCTGAAATGCAGGAAATAATTTTAAAGGAGCATGTAGAGAAGATTCATCGCGGAATCAATTGCGTCTACCAGAAGATAAAAAACTATGAACCAAAATTAGAGCATTTAGTTGCAGAAACTATAAATCAATGCGAAGTCTGTAAACTAGTTAAATATGAGCGAAATTCAGTTAAACTATCGTTCAAAGAGACAGAAACATGTAATGGATCAAGGGAAATTTTTTGCATGGACATTTGGATGCCTACCATGGGAATTAACTACATATCGTGTATAGATCGATTTAGCAAATATGCCAGTCTTATTAAAATTAAACACAGATCATGGCTTTCCGCCAAGCAGGCAATGTATCATGTAATTAACGTAATGGGAAAACCAAAAAAGCTTATTGTTGACCACGACGCATTTCTTACGGCCGAATGTTTTAAAAATTTCTAAATTAAGGAGAATATAAAAATACATATTATTAGTTCCAAAACAGGTTTAGCAGACGTTGACCGATTTCACGGGACAATTAACGAACACATTAGAATTCTAAGAGTAAAGGAATATAAAGAGAATATCGATGAAGTAGTTGAAGCCCTTAAACATTCTAATTAAACTCTTCATAGTACAACAAGACGAAGACCAATAGACTTACACTTGTAAAATGAAAGAGAATCGAAGAATAAAGCAAACAAGGACAAATGAACAGAGTACAGAAATAATAAAGAAAATATAAAATGATGAGAAGTATGTAAAAAATAAAAAAAAAACTCGCAGAAAAATATCGTAGAGTAGGTAAAACTTTAAAAGAAAATGATAGGAGAAATCAACAGAGTACAGAAATAATAAAGAAAATAGAAGATGATGAGAAGTATATCAAAAATAAAAATAAAAAGTTCGCCGAAAAATACAGTAAAGTGGGTAAAACTTTAAAAGAAAATGATAGGAGAATTTTAGTCAAGAATAGAAAAGAAACAAGAATATATATTAAAGAAAATTTGAGAAAATAGAATAAAATATAAATATCATTCCTCTTTTAGTATTTATCATAATGAGCAAAATAAATGGACAAACTATCGAAATTGAAGACATGAATAACGGACCAGGCTGTATGGAAACACAAGGAGAATAACAGGAATTAATAAAAGCATACCAACAAAAAAAAATTTCCACATTACGGAATATCTAATGAATATTGAGACATTGAAAGAGTCACACGATAGTAACAGTTACCTACTAAAATATCTTCATTTAAAAACAAACATCAAATTAGAAAATATGACAATTCATTTTAATAGTAGACAAAAACAGGGGCTAATAAACATCGTGGGAACAGAACTTAACTATTTATATGAAACTTCAGATGAAGATTATAGAGTTGAAATAATGGCAGGAATAGAAAATCTACATGAACATCAGCAAAATATAATTCAAGAAAGTAATAAATTTGGCAAAATCTCAGACACATTAAATCACAAAATAAGGAACATAACAGACGCACTAAATGCTCAAAGTAATAATTTAAAAAATATAGTACAAAATACCAATTCAAAATTAAAAACATTTTACCAAATAATTATGCAGAATGATTTCATGCAACATCTTATCGAAATATAAAATCAAGTAACTGAATTTAAACAAGGCATTATTCTTTCAAAACAAGGAATACCCGATAGTTGAATAACTTCAGAATCAAATATAGCTTTGAAACAATTTGTCAATATCAAAGTAGGAACATTTGTAATACAAAATATAATTCATTACATTATAAGAAAAAAGCTATTATGTTGTGAACATCATACCCATCAGCAACAAAGAAAATATCAAACTCAATTTAGCACGGCCAAACGTTGAATATCAACTCTCAGTTTTCAAAGGAACTCCTACACCAGAATCATTTAAACGATCCGTGGTCCCTACTATTGAAAATCCCATTAAAATTAGACAATTTTAAATTTTTTGAGGACGAAAAATCTTAGGGAGAGGGGAGTCACATATACAAACAAACATACACATATAAGTAACAGCCACGCATAAAATGCAACATGTTTGCATTATTATAATAGCCATGCAAGATGTTTGCCGCATGCATTTAGAGTTAGGAACTCTGTATTTGAATTGTTAAGGATCTTGTTCAAACAACACATGGTGTGTACTCGTTGTTGTTCAAATCACACATGGTGCGAACTCGTTGTTGTTCAACTGATTGTTTGAACAAGACCAAACACCATGTAATGGAATTTTCCGTCCACCCTGACCTGCGCGTCAAAAGGTTTCCTGGTGGATAATAGAATTAAAAAATTTAGTCTTAAGTTTGCATTAAACGAGATCATACGATCTCATGAAATTAGGATTCAAAGAGTTTTATTTAAAAACTTAATTGGCGCCCAACGTAAGTTCAGAAGTCCTAGTACTAGGACTATGTATATCAAAAGATACCCATAACCCCGGGATAAAGTTTTTCGTGAAAAGAAAGTTTATGTAATACGAGATATATTCAGTGATTCCTAGAAAAAGTGGAAAAACAAGTTTAATTCACTTCATACAAATATCAGACATTTACGTATTCGATCGCTGAGCGTGCAAAGGAGTTGCGATTAGGAATTCTACAGGAAAAGTCACACGGAATAGTGAACATCAACTGGGAAATTCATCGTCATCGGCAGACAACATCAGATGGCAACGAACGAGGAAATGTAAAATTGATTAATGTATGTACTTTAGCAAATTACTTTTTATATCCTGCTGTTATATTTTTATTTATATACTTTGTATAACATATGTGTAGTGTTGGGTGAAAATCTTGTGTTGAAATTTGTCAAGCCGAGTAGACAGTGATTACCAATTTTTTTTTTGTTTTGTTGAAAATGTCGTTGACTGCTGAAGCCATTACCGAGATGATGGAAAGGATTACCCTTTCGGTCGCTACTCAATTGAGGCAAGAATTCCAAGCTTCGTTAAGGGAGCTAAGACTGAGTCTGAAGAAGTGAGCGCCGTAGCCACTCAGCTAAGGCAAGAATTTCAAGCTTCGTTAATGGAGCTAAAACAGCCAGGACCTTCCGTCCAAAGATATGAGGAAATCAACATTTCTAGAAGAGTTGATTGTAACCTAAGACTTGATCCTCCTAAATCAATGCAGGAGTTTAGTGGCATTATGGAAGGATATCCATCTTGGCGACAATCAGCAAGAGCTGCGATTAAGCCATACCAAGAATACTCTGGCTCTGATATATATTACCAGGCCGTTGCTATAATCCGCAATAAGATTACTGGTTCAGCTGATATGGTCGTGTCATCATTTAGTACTTCGCTCAATTTTGAGGCCATAATTGCTCGACTAGACCATACGTATTCCGACAAGAGACCACTATATTTGTTGGAGCAGGAACTGTCTACTCTTAGACAAGGTAGATTGTCAATATCTGAATTTTACGACGTGGTTGGAAAACAGCTGTCCTCCATAACAAATAAAGCTATCATCCAATATGGAGACGATAGCGATGCTCTAAAGTCCCTGAACGAAAAATATCGAAGCGACGCATGTCGCATATTCGTTTCTGGGCTTAAACGGCCAATCGGGGATATCCTGTTTGCGAGTCAACCAGCAGATTTACCATCAGCGTTAGCCCTCGCACAAGAACTGGAATCCAATAGGCAAAGGTACAATTTCGCTACAGCGTTCGCTAATTCTAATATTAATAGGGAACAGGGTTTAGGAAAAAATCCACAATATAAAGTTGTCCACAAAGAGCAGGAAAATAAAAATCAACCTCCAGTCGAACCAATGGAAGTAGATCCATCATTATCTGGATATAGGCAAAATTCTAAAAGGAATAGCAATTTCCGCTCAAAACCTTCTAACCACAATTTCTCAAGAAAACACCAGTTGAATTCATTTACAACGGGAAAACCAAAAAGTAACAACGGGGTTAGGATTTTAGAATCGGGAGCATGCCTTCCTTATATTGAACATGATTTGATGAACGGACATAAAATTAAACTCCTTTTGGATACAGGAGCCGACAGGAATTACATTAAAAACTTTCCATTTTTAGTTGGCATATCAAAAATAAAAAATTATTTTAGTGTGCACTCTATCCATGGGGAAACTCACATTAAATTAAAATGCCAAATAAGTATTTTGGATCAAATTTCTGATTTTTATAAACTTCCCATAATGAACGATATCGATGGAATAATAGGTTACGATTTTCTGAAGAAAATTAACGGAACTGTTGACTCTTCCAATAGCACTCTACGCTATAAAGATGGAATTAAAGAACTTGTTTTTGAGACTAATTACCAAATAAATTTTCTTCAGAATATTGATCAGAATTGTATTCCCAAAAAAGTGCTAGATAAATTTAAAAAAAATTATGACGGAAAATCGGGAGGTGTTTGCGGATCTCAGCAAGGCATTACCGTATAACACCAACGTGGTGGCTACAATAAAAACCACCACCGACGAACCAATTTATTCGAGAAGCTATCCGTACCAAATGACCGCAACGAAGTTTGTTAACTCAAAAGTAGAGTCAATGCTGCGCGATGGGTTAATAAGAAAAAGTTCGTCACCATACAACCACCCCATATGGGTAGTGAGTAAACAAGGTGTCGATAAATTGGGTAACCCTAAACTTCGCCTCGTGGTAGATTTGTGGAAGCTTAATGAGAAAACCACTCCCGACACATATCCTATCCCGGATACGTCCGTCATATTATCAAATCTGGGTAAATCAAGATATTACTCCACCATCGATTTGAAGTCTGGTTTTCATCAAATTCTGTTAGCCGAGGATGATCGGAAAAAGACTGCCTTCTCAGTCAACAATCGCAAGTACGAAAATAAATATAAATTTTTCAAATCAGAACTTTAGTTTTTGGGTTTTATCGTATCCGAGAACGGACTTAAGACAGCCCAGAACAAGGTGAGCGCTATTCTAAATTTTAAAGAGCCAACTTCCTTCAAAGCCCTATAGATCGTTCCTAGGATTGTCGGGAAAATATCGACGTTTCATACGCGATTATGCAAGAATAGCGAAACCGTTGACTGAAATATTACGGGGAGAAAATGGTAATGTAAGTTCAAGAAAATCAGAAAAAAAGAAAATTACTCTATCAAAGGATGCTAGGGCAGCTTTTAGTAAGTTAAAACATATTTTAGCATCAGAAGATGTTACTTTAAGTTTTCCAGCCCTTAGCAAGCCTTTCGAGCTCACAACGAATGCTTCATCAGTGGCCATTGGTGCCGTGTTGTCCCAAGAGAAACACCCAATTACATTTGCATCACGAACACTTAGCGCTACAGAACAGAACTATGCAGCCAACGAGCGAGAAATGCTCGCTATTGTATGGGCATTACAGTCTCTGAGAAACTATCTCTATGGAGTAAATAAGCTCCATATAACCACTGATCATCAGTCACTGACATTTTCGATATCCGATCGAAATCCGAACACGAAGCTAAAACGTTGGAAAAGCTTCATAGAAGAATTTGCACCGGTAATTCATTACAAACCTGGGTCCGAAAATTTTGTCGCGGATGCACTGTCCCGCCAATATATTCAAAACCTTACCGGTAATATTAGTTCTAGCGAGAACTGCACAAATAGCGAGATTTCATCGTCCCAAATCATAAGGTCAGTCCCGACACCTATAAATTGTTTCAAGAATCAAATTATTATTACAATGGGCGAGAGAACAAAATTGAGAACAATTGGGCTATTTAATGGTTACTTACGTCATGAAATTCATTTTCCTGACTTCGACAGCTTATGTCCCAAATTGGAAAAAGTAGTTGATACCAAGGTATTAAATGGCGTTTATTGTCCACTCGAAATTCTAGGGCAAGTACGAAAGGAAATTGTACAACACTTTCCTTCAGCTCGTTTCAGACATACTGAAAAACTAGTCCTGGACTTAATTAATGAGAATGACCAGTTTGAAACGATTGCGTTGGAGCATAATAGAGCACATCGGTCATCCAAGGAAAATTATGCCCAAATACTCGAGGCGTATTTCTTTCCAAACCTACGCAGCGATATAAAGAAATTCGTAGCAAACTGCATAATTTGTGCAGAGTCCAAATACCAAAGGTATCCGAAAAGGCAAACACTGAAGCCTACACCAATACCCAAATATCCAGGCGAAATATTGCACATGGATATCTATATCACACAGAACCACTATTTCTTAACATGTGTGGACAAGTTTTCGAAATTTGCGCTAAAAGAACAAATCGCCTCACGTTCTATAGTAGATCTGAAAACACCTATTATCAAAATAATTGGGTACTTTAAAAATCCGAGAGTATTAGTGACGGATAACGAGCCATCATTATGTTCTTGTGTTATACAATCTCTTATAAGGGCCCACTTCGGAATGTGCCATCATAAAGTTCCAGCTATGCACAGCACAAGCAATGGACAGGTTGAGAGATTCCATTCAACTCTAAGTGAGATATCTAGGGCAATTAAAAGGGAGATGCAGCTTACGGATATTAGTGAAATCGTACAAATAGCTGTAATAAGGTATAATGGTTCCATACACTCCGTGACGAAAAAAAGACCAATTGACTCGCTTTGGGAAATTTCTGCGTCGAATAGATCCAATACCCAGGAATTGTTATTAAATGCGCAAAGGACGCAGAACGCACACCTTAACAAAAAACATTTTAGTAGAGCCTTCAGGGAGGGACAGATAATCTATGTAAAAACGAATAAGCGTTGCGCAAATAAATTATCGAACAAGAACGATAAAAAAGTAGTGCAAAAAGATCTAGGTACTGTAGTACTAGTAGATGGTAAGGAGGTACACAAGGATAACATCCATTAATTTTACTCTTCCATAATGATACTACTCGCCACCGCCAATTGCAAAATTTTTGATTATACTTCCTCAAAGTACATAACCTAACCGATTCTGAAGAAATTGGGGCGGGCATAATTAATTTAGGAAACATGTTTGGAGTATCCGAACAAAAGGAGTCACTGGACACGGATGCAAACGCAACATCTAGATTACTTAAATCATTAAGACTCAGTAGGGAAAAGCGGTCAATTGACTTCATCGGTTCTGTTATTAAATTTATAGCTGGTACGCCAGATCATGACGATTTTCTTTTACTGGGCGAACGTCAATCTAGATTAATAGATGCAGAAAATCAGCAGGTAGGAATAAATTGAGAGTTAACTGGTAAAATAAACGAATTAACTAGTCATTTTAACTCAATGAAACATGGTTATTATGATACTAATAATGCAAAATTCCCAAATTTATTCCAAACAATTCCATTTAGAAACCAAAGGGTCATATTACTATTAATAAACGCTGTCTGCTCGGTTGCACTACCACAACTAAACATTGTTAATCCTGTTAAAAAAGGATGAATTACCTATAACGACTAATGAATTAATTGCATCATCAAATCTTAAATGTTTTATAAGCAATAATATGTTTAAATGTATTATCAAAATACCACATATAAAACGATGTGTTATAATAATAGTCTATATTAGATTTAAGAGACAAGTATGCTGCCGAACGTAAAAATGAAATATTTCCATTGTTCAACTGTAAGGAAGGCAAGATATACAAGCTTGCAAGCACGACCGTTTCGACAAATGCCTCTCGATGATATTCAATAGCAACGTCGCCACATGTTAGAAAACACCCTTCTACCAAATCGCTCCTATCGAATCAGTGGACGAAAATACAATCATTATAAATGACGAAACTGCCACGATCTCCGAGAAAACCAGGAACAGAATGCCACGGATTACCCATTATTGAGCGCACAAACGCCAAAAAAATTCCTACTCAACGTATCAGCACATTCACCTGCTTACTTTACGTATTTGCAACAAGTACATCTGCATAATTTGAACATCGAAAAGTATCGTTTGGAAGCGAACTCGGTAAACGAAATCTGTGAGCCAATGATTTTCACCCCGACTACCACAAAGATCACGATGTTCAACATGGAGAATAAAATCGAAAAGATCATAAACAACACTGCCTTCAATCGTCAACAGATTCGGGACGAATCAGTTTAAGGGGAGAGGTAGTAACAGCCACGCATAAAATGCAACATGTTTGCATTATTATAATAGCCATGCAAGATGTTTGCCGCATGCATTTAGAGTTAAGATATCTGTATTTGAATTGTTAAGGATCTTGTTCAAACAACACATGGTATGAACTCGTTGTTGTTCAAATCACACATGGTGCGAACTCGTTGTTGTTCAACTGATTGTTTGAACAAGACCATCCACCATGTAATGGAATTTTCCGTCCACCCTGACCTGCGCGTCAGAAGGTTTCCTGGTGGATAATAGAATTAAAAAATTTAGTCTTAAGTTTGCATTAAACGAGATCATACGATCTCATGAAATTAGGATTCAAAGAGTTTTATTTAAAAACTTAATTTATATTGTCATATTCCATAAGATAAGAATAGGATGTAATTATTTATAAGAATTAATGTACAAACGAAGACATCAACTGATTGAAAGTAACTAACCATGACTCACAAACAACAAACAAATGTTGAAAACATGTATTAATGGTCAAACATCGATCAAAGTGCAAGCCCAAACAAATGGTAAACATCAATCAAAGTGCAAGCCTGACTGGAAATGCAGATTGATAAGAACTGACTATAAAATGTAATAAAAATTAGTCAGACGGGCAGTTGTATTTTAGTATTGTAAGATACATGTTATCAATTTGAATGAAACGAAATTTAAAATAAAATTCCAGAACTACCCTCAAGATACTTTGGAAGCCCCATCACATCCTAAAAAGCCACTTTATGGTGAGGTTTGCATACCCGCTGCATAATTGGTCCTTACTTCTGAAAATCTGACACGAAACCAATGTTGCTACTGACATATGATTCGTAGTTTTACGTTAAATACACTTGTCTATACTGATGAACCACCACCTATTGATCGCTCAAGAGCCAACATTTGACATTTAATTGATGAAATAAAGTCGGCTTCAACTGACAGGATGCCCTTCTCAACATGCAGTCGGAAAAATATTTTAAAACAATACTTGCCAAAAAATACATGCGACGTTGTTCAAAATTAGCAATTTGATGATTGATCTATGTTTTATTTGCGTTGAAAGTTGTTCTTCTACAAATTTTGTCTATATATAAATACTTGTCTATACTGATGAACCACCACCTATTGATCGCTCGAGAGTATTTATATATAGACAAAATTTGTAGAAGAACAACTTTCAACGCAAATAAAACATAGATTAATCATCAAATTGCCAATTTTGAACAACGTCGCATGCATTTTTTGGCAAGTATTGTTTTAAAATATTTTTCCGACTGCATGTTAGGAAGGGCATCCTGTCAGTCAAAGCCGACTTTATTTCATCAATTAAATGTCAAATGTTGGCTCTCGAGCGATCAATAGGTGGTGGTTCATCAGTTTAGACTTTGCTATATATATATATATATATATATATATATATATATATATATATATATATATATATATATATAAAGCAAAGTATTAATATAGACAAAATTTTTAGAGGAACAACTTTCAACGCAAATAAAACATAGATTAATCATCAAATCAATATATATATATATATATATATATATATATATATATATATATATTTATATATATATATACCAGCTTGATCAAAAAGTTCCCGGAATAACCCCCGTGTGGCGCTCCCATCGTTCGAATCGAGTTCTGTTTTTTGTTGTTAAGTTGGTACATCTACATCCCTCTACATCTTAGCGTCATAGCTTGACATTTGCAAGAGTTACGTAGCCAAGAGTACATCTATCTCTGTCTGTGTTGGCGATTTTTCACAATTTTAGAAATGAATTTAAATTGCCAACAACGAACTTGTATTAAATTTTGCGTAAAAAACGGATTTTATGGTTCGCGAACGTTGAAAATGTTAGAAAAGTGTTTCGGCAACGATTCTTTAAAGAAAACGGTAGTTTACCAGTCGCATGAGCAGTCGTGGTGGTCGTGAGACAATCAAAGATGATGAACGCAGTGGCAGACCATCGACATCGAAAACCGACGAAAACATTGATAAAGTAGAAGAAATGTTGGTAAATTACCGCAAATTAACCATCAGAGAGATAGCGGAGGACTTGAACATTGCCTATGGATCCGTCCAAGACATTGTGGTTAATGATTTGGGTTTCCGTCGTGTAGCTGCAAAGTTGGTGCCAAAACACCTCAATTTCATGCAAAAAAGAGACCGTGTTGACATCGCAAAATACATGATTTACGAGGCTGATTCCGATCCCACATTCATCAAAAGGATCATTACTGGAGACGAGACGTGGGTTTATAAGTACGACATCCAGACATCTGGCAAGTGAATGGCGTTCACTAAATGAGCCGAGACCAAAAAAACCACGTCGTTTTCAGTCAAAAAAGAAGACAATGGTCACGGTTTTCATAGATTACAACGGTCTAGTGCAACCATATTTTCTGCCAGAAGGCCAGACAGTAAACAAAGAGTATTATTTGGGCGTTATGAGACGTTTGCGCGAATCAATTCGCCGAAAGAGACCAGAACTGTGGGCAAAAAACTCGTGAATTTTGCACCATGATAACGCACCGTCGCACAGTGCCATCATTATTCGTAATTTTTTGACGAAAAATGTCACAAATACCATCCAACAGTCACCGAATTCACCTAATTTGGCTCCCTGTGACTTCTTTCTGTTCAATCGTGCTAAAAAACCTTTACGGGAAACGCGTTTCAGCAGCTGAGAGGAAGTAATGGAAAAATCGCAGGAAGCACTGATGGACATACCGAAAACCGAATATAAAAAATGTTTCGCGGATTGGATCAAGCGCTAGCATAAGTGTTTTGCAGTCGATGGGGATTGCTTTGAAGGGGACAATATAGATTTAGATGAATAAACTTGTATTTTTAATTTTCTCAATAAATTCCGTGAACTTTTTGATCAAGGTGGTATATATATAGTAAAACCTGTCAATAACGGAACCTGTTAATAGTGGAATTCGTGTCAATAGTGGGAAAAAAATTTGGCCGTTGAGATCTTCTAACAAATTGACCTGTTAATAACGGAAAATCGAAATTCCCAATAATGGAAAAACAATTTTTGGAAACAAAAGATTTTTCGTTTATTTTTGGTCTTTTTTTCATTTGAAACTATATTTTTTTCCAATTTCACAACCAATGATTATAAAAATCGTTTCGAAATCACTGTTTCATTTCGTAGAATGCAAAATTTATCGCTTCTGGTGCGGCAATTTGTCATTGCAAAAAATGTATCGTTTACTTTCTCACTTCGAGTCATTGTTTAGACTTCTTTACTGTTTGGACAGCATCGTGTAATCAAAACTTCTAAGAAATCGAAATTCAGTTTTTTGCTGATTTGACAGCAATGAATTATGCACTGTCTTTGTGTGTGTGATCATAGGTTGCTCAATTAGTCAATTGCACTTGAGCGAAAAATACTTTGACCGCTCAATTAGGACTCGTCGTAGGATAATAAACCAATCCAACGTTCACGACTCACGTTAAAACAAAAGGACAATTTGATAAAAGATCATGAAGCCGAAATTTGGAATCGAAGTTTTGAAGGAAAAATATAAATGTGGCAAGTCTGCTGTGTACATGGTTATTAAATACAAAAAAGAAATTATCGACGAATACCTTTCATCGCAAAATGTTGAAAATACATTTTTACTCGATAAAATAGTAGAATCCATCAATTTAGTACAGGATGATTTGATTGCAAGCAAAACAAAATAGTCTTCGATTACCGATTACTTTAAATAATAATGTTTGCCATTCGTTCCTTTTTTGATTATCAGTTTTTCCTTCATTCATTTATCAAAAAATTGTTTTATCTCAGTAAATATCCTTTTCATGTTCATTATATCACTTGATTTGATCATTAAATGGTCATGAAAATATATGCATTGGTTTTTTGTCCAATTTTACCCTCAATAATGGAAAATCATTTTGGTTCGACTCAAATACCTGTCAATAATGGAACCTGTTAATAGTGGAATTCGTGTCAATAGTGGAAAAAATAAATTCCCCACGGGATTCCATTATTGACAGGTAGTACTGTATATACATACACTCATCGAAATAATTATGTAGGCAATGTTTGTTTCGGTTTTAAAATTTTGATAACGGAATTTACTTCGAAACAAATTTTCATTGTTGAATACTATGACAATGTTCAGTTTATTTTGTTATCAAATAAGCTTAAAATCCACGCTCGCACACAAAGAAAGAAGAATTCTCAATTTCTCTTTTATTTGCTGCGTAATATTTATAAAGGCAGTTTAACAGTTGTGGTTGTTGTGTGACCATTTCGTCACCCAAGACAAAAAACACGTAAACTTAAGTCAGTTGAAGGTATTATATCACAAATTACTACATTACAAAATCAATCTTCACTTTTTAATTAGTATGCCCCGTGGAAAGGTATTATCTGAAGAGGAGAAGGTAAAAATCATTGCCAATAAGGATCTGGGTTTTCAAATTGGCTAATCGCGAGGAAATTGCAACGATCTGCTGGCGCGATCGATAATTTCTGCAAAATGTACGAAAAATATGGCACAATGAAATGTAAAGGACGAACATCGGCAATCACGGAACGTGATCTAAGAGAAATAAAACGAGTTGCTACTGGAGAACATTTTTCGGCGAAAGAAATGTGTGCGGCAACTAAAGCAGGAGTTGGTGTTCGTCGAATGCAACAGATTTTAAAAGTGAATTCAAAGTTAACATATGACAATAAGTGTGGCAAACCTAACTCAAAAGCATAAAAATGCAAGACTGCGATTTACGGAAAAACATCGTTTTGGGGTCGATGAATGAAAAGCGGTGATTTTTTCCGATGAAAAAAAATTCAATGTGGATGGCCCAGATGGTGTACACAAATATTGGCGTTCGAGGAAGAATACACCAGAAGTTCGAAAACGACGCAATTTTGGAGGTGGTTCGCTTATGGTTTGGGCTGACATAAGCTATATGAAAACTACGCCAATTTGTTTTATAACGACAAGAATGGATTCTGATTACTATATACAGTTGCTTGATAATGTTCTTGTGACATTTGTGGAAGAAATTTCTACATCAGAATTCATTTTTCAGCAGGATAATGCGGCAATTCATGCTTCGCGCATAACAAAATCGTTTTTAGAATCGCGTAGCATTTCCACTCTTGATTTGGCAGCAATAAGTTCCGATCTAAACCCGATAGAGAGCCTTTGGACTAGACTTTCATCAAACGTTTATAACCACGGACGGCAATTTACTAGTGTAAAGGAGCTTAAATTGGCTATTCAAGAAGAGTGGAACAAAATAGAGCCTTTCTACATACAAACGCTTATAGACTCTATGCCAAACCGTTTAGAAGAGGTGGTCAAGAATAGAGGGGGTCACACTTCATATTAGTTTTATTACGTTTCCTTTTTCTTCATGTCAGAAAAAGTGCCTTTATATATATTTCGTGCTAAGTTTTTTTTTCAGAATTACTTTCAAAGTGCTAACTCAGGAACTAGTAATTTATCATTAACTTTATTTGTTTCTTCTTTTCAAATAAAATCCAATATGTTTAAAGTGGAATGCTCTTAAGTTTTTTTAAAATTGCAAAAAATGTACTACCTATATAATTATTTCGCAGAGTGTATATATTGTTACGTTCGCCACGCAACGTGGTCGACCCATAACCCATAAGAACAAAATGGTGGTCTGCCCTGTCCTTGAAGACCCCAAACCACCGTGCGGGTAAACGCTGTCTTGTTAAAAAAAATTGATAATGTCACGTTCGCCACTTCACCCAATCAAGCCAAGTAATGAATTATATTGTTACTTATGAACTAGATTGTTAATAATGAAATATATTGTAGGGAGTAGGTCAATTTAGGCTAGAAGTTTGAATTATATAAATATAGGGGAGATGCACGTATATTTAGGATACTGGATTAGATAGCTAAGAAGGTAATTAGTTTTTATAAAAAGTGATCCACAGCAAATGCATCACAGTCAACGTCACAGACCCTGCAGATAAGTTGTCACCAACCACAACAACATACAACGCTCACCCAATCGCCGCAACAGATCCAAATCTAGGCTCCGCCCGGTTAACAATGCGCCCAATGGAGTCCCCTATGCGCCAGTGGTACCCACAACCATTAACACTTACAATTCACCATGGTAAACGACTGCCACGAGTATTTCACCGCGCTCTGAGGTGCAACGCTCTTACAAACCCAAGAAGCTTCGATCACCAGCTGATGTGCGTCGCCAAAAACCGGTACCAAGCTAAGCTTTGATGTGGTCAACAGACTCGTGGACGTTGACTGGCGATGTGGCAACAGGATTGGGTCTTTTTACGGTGCGAAGCTCGACGAGTGCGTCTTAGGTGTCGACCTTCTTCTTTTTACGGCGATCGCTTGTTCGGTGCGAAGCTGCGTCTTGGTGTGAAACTTTTTGTTCGGGGCGAAGCTTGAACGCTGTATATTTTTTGAGTTAAGATCGATCGAGGGATAATAGTGTGGTGTAAGTTGTTGTGACCGCGTATATCTTACCGTGAAAACTTTTGTATAATCGATCGAGGGAAGTAGTAAGGAAGTGACCTTACCTTTAACTTCCACTTGTGGCGGTAGAGACAAAGCTACTGGCATCGGCTTCATGGTCACTACACTTGCCAATTGCAGTTTTTATGGGCTGGTCACTACATTTTGGTGTTCGAATTGTTGAGCTTTGCAAGCTTTGCATTTTAAGCTTTGCAAGTTGCGTGATTGGTTGGAAATTCGCGCTAGGGAGTATCATTTCCATGATTAATTTACATACGATTTGTGCCATTGGTTCGGATTCTGCGCGAGGGAGTAAGATATGATGTGATATGGCACTAAGCACTGTCTCTAGCAGCGCCAGTGCCGTTTATTGGAGGCGTGAGGGAGTAAGATATGCGCTCCAGCGGCATCAGCCACCCAGGCGTGACCCAGCCATCGCAAATTGTTGCACCAGTATCCTGTATTTGATATTGTTTTCGTATCACTGCGATGGCTTCCTATGAAAACAAAATTGGAATTCAACTGATGTAAACTATGCATGAATAGAAGTCGGCAACTGGGACTTTTGTCATCTTTTTTGAAATACGAATAATGCAAATGCAAATGCAAATTTTGATATCGTACCATGATCAGTATACTGGAATTCAAATTATGCTGTGTGTGAACTAGATAGCGAGCCTGAGACTTTGTTTACTTTTGTCGCCAATTGTTGTTTGATATTGACCGTGTTTCTCTGGCTCAATGGTTTTGAATGAAAGTGTCGTGGAAGAACCACATGGCAGTCGTAGCGTAAAAGAGTAGCGTGGAAAAAACCACATGGCAATCGTAGCGTAAAAAGTCAGAGGCTGGTTGTCGGTTTGTTTTGAGTCGAAATCTGTGTGATCGGAGGGCGATGAAATGATGCTTTTTTGCTTGAGATGTGTTGGATGGGTTTCGCGTCTCCAGAGCGTGTAGATGCATGCTCATTAATTTGGCTTGGGACACTTTAGTTAAGGTGTCGTGTCGACAGTTATGGCCGCGTCATGAATTTGATGGGGATTTGTTGTTATCTGTAAATTGCAATACCTGCTTGAACATCAGCATTGTTTACTTACGCTAATAATGAAAATTAAATGACCGGAAATGAAAGAGAACAAGTCTTTGATATTTATATACTTTATTCTAGATAATTTATGAAATAACATTTATTAAATATATTAATTCTTAAAAGATTTTTTAGTGTAATTATATAAATTTCATTTTCTTATAACAGTATGGGTAAGATAAATATTCATCCTTAACAACTCTCTTATCAAATGTAAACTGAAAACATTATCTTTCTGGTGAAGATATGACAACCCCAGGACTTTTGCGCTAAATTTTTCGATCATTTTCAATATAAACAGTTTCATTTTCAGCATTATCAATCACCATTGCCTTGAATCGTTCAAAATTAATAATATGAGAATTTTTAAAATTTAAAGTTATGTCTTTACATTTTGTTATATATTCTGGACCTTCTTTTGTCTCAATTTTTATACTGTAACTCTTGGGTCCTGTACTTTCAAATTCAGATACAAATGCTTCTGGGCCAAAGCATTGAATTTCATCTGTTAAATCGCCTAAAAAGTTAGATATTAGGAATGATGAAGGAGTTGTCTTGTTATCCACGAAAATTAAACTATCAGTGTCACAATAAAGAAAATCATTACCAACTTTTTCTAGTACCTCATAAAACTTAAGTCTATCAAAGGCTGTAGTGTAGGCTGTAATAGGTATGTTAACAAAAGAAGCATTTTCAAATTTTCTTCAATATATCTCAATGTGACTCACATTGTTTCTTCATTAACAGGGACTGAAGAAAATAGCTCTATCCCCTCTGAATCTAAACTCACAAAATTCCTTGTAATCAGTGAAAACTTTTGTATACGTTATATCTTCTCTCTGGGCGAATTTACCCCAAAAAGAGTTTAAACAAATCTTAGCAGTATTGCGTCTACCTGGATTTTTAGCAATATTTTTTTTTCTAACATGATATCTTATTTCAACTGATAAGCTTTTAAAAATGCATCTTTTTCAACGTCCGAAAAGAGACTACTATTCCAACCACTTGCCTCTTGTTTAATTTTTAAAAAGGTGTTAACATATTCTGTAAATAGCCACCCTTTCATGGAAAGTGGATCATACTGAATAAAGTCTATTTCCAAACTTCAAACACTTCCTTCACTTTATACCCCTTTTTAACAGCTCAAGACACTTCAGGTATAACCCAGGTGCCAGAAAAAGCGCTGTCTTCGTCTATGTGATCACAATTAAACACGTTACTTAATGCAGTACACTTTGTACGAAGTGTGAAATACAACTTTTTATTATTTCTGAATGGCAGAATTGAAATGAACAAATTAACTGTACATTTGATTAAACCTTGCATTTAAAGTATACATATCTGATAATGCTGGAATATTATCATTACGAAAAATATAAGGATGTCCGATCTGGTATGGAGAATATTTATTAATGAATGGGTAGAGATTCGCGAAATCTAAATATCGTATTATTGCATTATCTTTTGCTTCATGATATAGTTTGAATACTTCGGTACGCCCTCCGAAAACAGTGTCTCGTGGATTAATTGGTAGATTAATGTTTATCATTCTTTTATCTAGCCTCTTATCTATTTCTTTGTTGCCCTTAAGAATTCCTTAAATTCACATTCCCATGTATATTCGAGATTATATCCATTGTGTTTAATTGCTTCAATTCTTCTCTCCGTACTCTCGTTTTTTTTTGTTTTAATGTATCCAGACTACGATTTGAGATATTTGAGGTTTTTTTAGTTTAAGACATATCTTACATCCGCGGTAAAAGCATCCTGTATTAGTACTAGCATTAAAGCCATTTACATCCGCGGTAAAAGCATCCTGTAGTAGTACTAGCATTAAAGCCATTTACTTGAAATCTACTCTTTAGTAATTTTACTTCTCCCTTGTTTAGAGCTGAAACAATCTCATCATCCATATCCTCGCTCTTATAAGCAAGCCATTTTAATGCAATTCCTGAATAATTTTTAGTATTATAGTATCCATTTTTGGGCATAATGCCCAGCGTAATTTTTTTAAGAAAATTTTTTGCGATAAACAAGCATGCAAGCTGACGCTATAGTCATACTTTCAGTAAAAGGATTCACTCCGGTTATAGTGAGGAATTCTTGCATGAATCGAATACAACCTATTCGCAATATGTTGACATCATTTACGCAATATTTTGATATTTCTATACTATTCTTAAATACACCAGAAGAGGTGTCGGTGTACCATTTTAAAAATTCCTCTCGCTCTCCTGAATTCATGGTGTTGTATCCATACATTTCAGATTGCGGAAACTCACCAACATAAAGTGTGATTTTTGTTTCGATTCTAACAGACTATTTACACAATATTTCACAATATTTTTGTAAAAAAAAATGATTTAAGTTGATACAAAATCGTAGCTTCATAATCAATGATTGTTCACATTAATAGAATTAAATGCAATACATTTGCAGAAATAAAAACTTCTACAATGTTACTAAAGCGCTGTTTTTCGCAAACCTATACGGGTTTTAGATTTATCTTTTACCTGACCTTTTGAATTCATAATCAATGAATGTTCACATGAATAGAATTCAATGCAATTAGCTTGGTCTATTAGAATCAAAAATCACAAAAATCACCCTTCACGGTGACTGCAAGATAAGAACTGATGTTAATTTTAATTATTATTCTTATTATTTATTTTTAATATTCTAATTTTTGGAACCTACAGGTACCATCACGATAGTATGGTTGAAGTCATCAACCATACAACAATTGAGAAGCTCTTGAAATAAAAGGAAAGTATCCTCACTAGCCTCATCAGAAATGCAGAAGAGTTGCTGAGCCTGACCAAGGGGGAGCGAATTAAAGTTGTCCAAAAAGAGCCGGTGAAAGGGAGAGCTGAAACTAGAAAGCTTCCGGCAAGGAAGCGCAAAATCAGGATTCATCCAGTAAGCTTTGTTTGGCAAACAGTGCCATTCGTGCCGTGCTCGTCGCTAAGGTGGGTGCAGGAAGCTGCAACAAAAATCAAAAAAGAAAAAATTGAAAACGAAAAAAAAATACAATAGAACATAAAAACAAGTTAGACTATTAAAAATTTATGGCATAATTATGGATTGGCAAAATATACATAAATTTTTAAGTAGTGCTTTAGTTTTAGGTTATGATTTTTTGCTGTCTAGTTTAAGTCATTCCATTAAGGAGATAAGAAAACAGCAGATTTTATTTTCTATCCAAGAGAAATATTCATTCTTGGAATTACTAGCAAAATTTTCGACGGAGTTTAATGTACCATTTTCAAATAGTGTGATGAAGGAAACCGTTGAATACCTACGGAACATTAAATATGCTTCAGCAGTCGTGGTGCAAAATGTTTCCGAGGAAAGTTGTAGTAATCGTAGTGAAGGTATGCAAATTGGTGACGGTTCTTAATCAGAATACGAGCTGTTATCCAAACAAGTGAAATTCTACAGAAAATTTCATGTAGAAGGTGTGAAAATAAGTTTTAGGATAAATGACCTTGATAATAGGTCGGAAGATCCTTTTGCAGCCTTAGAAAAGGTATTTGATGGGGTTATCAACGATATTCTTGTAAACTCGGCAAAAGACTGTAGAGTGGGCTTTACAATTATGCTTCGGAACTCACCGAATGTAAAATCAATATGGTCTAGTTTAAGACCTGTTAAAAAATTAAGTGGGAAATATATAATTGGATTGATTTCAAATGTGAATCAGTCTAATGACAGATTCCTTGCAGACAGTGTTATGGAAATGAAGGTAGATATAGTCCATTTTCCTACCGCTGGGGTGGGTTAAGGTACGGTTTTATGCAAAAGAGCGAGTTCCTTAGCAGAAAAAGGAGCATAATAGATGTAGGAAAGATTAATGATGTAAACTGTCTTCCAAGAAGCATATGTTATGCTTTAGAATTGAATTCAGAAAATGTCAGCAAATTTCGACATACAGAAATCTTGTTCAAATTGAAAAAAAGCTAAGATTTTGTGTAAAAATGCAAAAGTTTTGGTTGGAAAGGATGGATGTATTTTACAAGATCTTTACAAGTTTCAAAAATTTTTGAAAGATTGTCAGATAATCGTTTTTGACGATTTGAAAGATCCAAACTCAATTATTTTCAAACTCCAATTACAAAAATGTTTTAAAAAAATGTTCTATACTATTCAAAGACTCTAAAGCATTTTTATGTGAATAAGTCAGTAACCGGGCTTTATATAAATCTTACATTTGAACTTTTTGTAATAAAGTTTCACATAGAAATAGACACAAGAGTGAGATGAAATGTTTGTACGTTCGTGGAGAGTTTTTTCTACGAACATAATTCACGTAAACAAAGTTATATCGACTTCGCTGAGACTTCAATCAAAGCGTCTTTGCAATCTTAAGAGATGATTAGTTTTTGGGGACACTTCGGTTGGGGGGAGGGGGGGTTTGTTGTTTTGCCCCTTTGAAAGTCATTTCTGTCATGCGTAATATCTCGCGAACAAAACATACGATTTGCATGGTTAAGATGTCAATCGACGTGTATTAAACATTTCCGTGAATCGTTCAAATTTGAGAAAAAAAACGTGGAGCCGTTTTTTATTTAAGAAAAATTGAAAAAATAAGTTTTTTTTAATAAACAATAAATTTTTAACCTTATTTACGATACACAGTAATCAATTTTATAAAATTTATATGCTTAAAGCAATGTTTGTAAAACAGCACCAAAACTTTTCTCGTGATGACGTAAAAAATTAAATAAAAAATAAAAAATCATTAACAGTCATCATGATCTTCAAGGTCATTTCTTCCATTCACTATATCTCACGAACCAGATATAATATTTGCATCATTAAGGTGTTAATCGACGTGTTTTAACATCTTGTGATTATTTTAAAATTCTAAAAATCCGTTTCAGCGGTTTTTTAATTTAATGGAAGAAAATGCGAAACTTAGGGATTTTTCATAAAAATATTTTTTTACCTGATTTGCACAGCACAGTAATAAATGTTTATAAAGTTTATACATTCCTATCAGTTTTTGAAGAGAAACTAGCAAAACTTTCAATCATATTTGGATATTTGAGCAGATTTTAATAGTTTTTGCAGTCTTTTAATTAACAAAACGACTTAAATTTTGAAAACCATCAAAATTTCAATAAAATTTGCATTTGTGGTAATCAATCATCATCACCCATCCACCAGAAGCCTTACGTAATCAATGGATGCTCCCGTAGATGATATGATTAATATTAACTCATTCCTGTTACTGCTATGAATACCTTTCATTATTATTATTTAAAGTAGTACTATTTTCAAAATTATTATTGTGTTTAATATTTTTAATGTTTATCTAGATATTACTGGAAAGTTGACCGTGTGGACCTCACGCACTTCGCGGCTTGTTTTCTGAATCATTTACAAAGCAAAGTTGATGGTAAATCCATGTGTGCTACCTTTAAGATATGAAATTACGCTTAAAATTTATAGTTGTTGAAAAGAAGCGAGAAACTAGTCATGAAGTATGAGTTTTATTGCCAAATATGTTCAAAAAAATTTCTGGTAGATCACTTTTGCTACATCAGCTACATCAGACCTTATAAAAATAACCTCAATATCCGTTTCTTACTAATATTTTTTGACTGTGAAAGTACGCAGAACACTTTTTATGAGAATAATGCATCTTTTTTTCTACATGTTGTGAATTTAATAGTCGCGCACCAAGTTTGCTATAAATGTTACGGAGATCCTGATATGAAGAAGAACTGTAGCGTTTGCGGTGTTAGAGAGTATATATTTAAGTTTGATAATAAAACGACGGTTTTGTAGACAATGTGTTCTGCATAGCTCATAATTTACAGGGATATTATGGACACATTTTAATTTCGGAATTTTTCGAAAGAAAAATGGAAATTGAGCTCATAATAAATGGTACTAAAATAATGAGGTTAAAATGTGGGATAATTTCCTTTATAGACTCATTAAATTTTCTAGCATTTCCTCTCTCCAAGTTCCCTTCAAGATTTGCCATTAATAACCTGACCAACGGCTATTATCCTTATTTTTCCAATACTATGGAAAATATTGATTATGTTGATGAGTTTCCGCAACCTGAAATGTATGGATACTACACTATGAATTCAGGAGAGCGAGAGGAATTTTTAAAATGGTACACCGACACCTCTTCTGGTGTATTTAAGAATAGTATAGAAATATCAAAATATTGCGTAAATGATGTCAACATATTGCGAATAGGTTGTATTCGATTCATGCAAGAATTCCTCACTATAACCGGAGTGAATCCTTTTACTGAAAGTATGACTATAGCGTCAGCTTGCATGCTTGTTTATCGCAAAAAAATTTCTTAAAAAAATTACGCTGGGCATTATGCCCAAAAATGGATACTATAATACTAAAAATTATTCAGGAATTGCATTA
>OZ012659.1:55188399-55245292 GCA_963942545.1 Oxycera nigricornis | reverse complement strand
CGCAACATTTATAGCAAACTTGGTGCGCGACTATTAAATTCACAACATGTAGAAAAGAAGATGCATTATTCTCATAAAAAGTGTTCTGCTTACTTTCACAGTCAAAAAATATTAGTAAGAAACGGATATTAAGGTTATTCTTATAAGGCCTGATGTAGCAAAAGTGATCTACCAGAAATTTTTTTGAACATATTTGGCAATAAAACTCATTACATTCATGACTAGTTTCTCGCTTCTTATCAACAACTATAAATTTTAAGCGTAATTTCATATCTTAAAGGTAGCACACATGGATTTACCATCAACTTTGTTTTGTAAATGATTCAGAAAACAAGCCGCGAAGTGCGTGAGGTCCACACCGTCAACTTTCCAGTAATATCTAGATAAACATTAAAAATATTAAACACAATAATAATTTTGAAAATAGTACTACTTTAAATAATAATAATGAGAGGTATTCATAGCAGTAACAGGAATGAGTTAATATTAATCATATCATCTACGGGAGCATCCATTGATTACGTAAGGCTTCTGGTGGATGGGTGATGATGATTGATTACCACAAATGCAAATTTTATTGAAATTTTGATGGTTTTCAAAATTTAAGTCGTTTTTGTTAATTAAAAGACTGCAAAAACTGTTAAAAATCTGCTCAAATTATCGAAATATGATTGAAAGTTTTGCTGGTTTCTCTTCAAAAACTGATAGGAATGTATAAACTTTATAAACATTTATTACTGTGCTGTGCAAATCAGGTTAAAAAAATATTTTTTATGAAAAAACCCTAAGTTTTCGCATTTTCTTCCATTAAATTAAAAAAACCGCTGAAACGGATTTTTAGAATTTTAAAATAATCAAAAAATGTTAAAACACGTCGATTAACACCTTAATGATGCAAATATTATATCTGGTTCGTGAGATATAGTGAATGAAAGAAATGACCTTGAAGATCATGATGACTGTTAATGATTTTTTATTTTTTATTAAATTTTTTACGTCATCATGAGGAAAAGTTTTGAAGCTGTTTTTACAAGCATTGCTTTAAGCATATAAATTTTATAAAAATTTATTACTGTGTATCGTAAATAAGGTTAAAAATTTATTGTTTATTAAAAAAACCTAATTTTTTTCAATTTTTCTTAAATTAAAAAACGGCTCCAACGTTTTTTTTTCAAATTTGATAGATTCACGGAAATGTTAATACACGTCGATTGACATCTTAACCATGCAAATTGTATGTTTTGTTCGCGAGATATTACGCATGACAGAAATGACTTTCAAAGGGGCAAAACAACAAACCCCCCCTCCCCCCAACCGAAGTGTCCCAAAAACTAATCATCTCTTAAGATTGCAAAGACGCTTTGATTGAAATCTCAACGAAGTCGATATAACTTTGTTTACGTGAATTATGTTCGTAGAAAAAACTGTCCACGAACGTACAAACATTTCATCTCACTCTTGTGTCTATTTCTATGTGAAACTTTATTACAAAAAGTTCAAATGTAAGATTTATTATAAAGCCCTAATCTAATTATATATTTCCCACTTAATTCTTTAACAGGTCTTAAACTAGACCATATTGATTTTACATTCGGTGAGTTCCGAAGCATAATTGTAAAGCCCACTCTACAGTCTTTTGCCGAGTTTACAAGAATATCGTTGATAACCCCATCAAATACCTTTTCTAAGGCTGCAAAAGGATCTTCCGACCTATTATCAAGGTCATTTATCCTAAAACTTTTTTTCACACCTTCTACATGAAATTTTCTGTAGAATTTCACTTGTTTGGATAACAGCTCGTATCCTGATTAAGAACCGTCACCAATTTGCATACCTTCACTACGATTACTACAACTTTCCTCGGAAACATTTTGCACCACGACTGCTGAAGCATATTTCATGTTCCGTAGGTATTCAACGGTTTCCTTCATCACACTATTTGAAAATGATACATTAAACTCCGTCGAAAATTTTGCTAGTAATTCCAAGAATGAATATTTCTCTTGGATAGAAAATAAAATCTGCTGTTTTCTTATCTCCTTAATGGAATGACTTAAACTAGACAGCAAAAAATCATAACCTAAAACTAAAGCACTACTTAAAAATTTATGTATATTTTGCCAATCCATAATTATGCCATAAATTTTTAATAGTCTAACTTGTTTTTATGTTCTATTGTATTTTTTTTTTCGTTTTCAATTTTTTCTTTTTTGATTTTTGTTGCAGCTTCCTGCACCCACCTTAGCGACGAGCACGGCACGAATGGCACTGTTTGCCAAACAAAGCTTACTGGATGAATCCTGATTTTGCGCTTCCTTGCCGGAAGCTTTCTAGTTTCAGCTCTCCCTTTCACCGGCTCTTTTTGGACAACTTTAATTCGCTCCTCCTTGGTCAGGCTCAGCAACTCTTCTGCATTTCTGATGAGGCTAGTGAGGATACTTTCCTTTTCTTTCAAGAGCTTCTCAATTGTTGTATGGTTGATGACTTCAACCATACTATCGTGATGGTACCTGTAGGTTCCAAAAATTAGAGTATTAAAAATAAATAATAAGAATAATAATTAAAATTAACATCAGTTCTTATCTGTGCAACTTGCAGTCACCGTGAAGGGTGATTTTTTTGATTTTTGATTCTAATAGACCAAGCTAATTGCATTGAATTCTATTCATGTGAACATTCATTGATTATGAATTCAAAAGGTCAGGTAAAAGATAAATCTAAAACCCGTATAGGTTTGCGAAAAACAGCGCTTTAGTAACATTGCAGAAGTTTTTATTTCTGCAAATGTATTGCATTTAATTCTATTAATGTGAACAATCAATGATTATGAAGCTACGATTTTGTATCAACTTAAATCATTTTTTTTTACAAAAATATTGTGAAATATTGTGTAAATAGTCTGTTAGAATCGAAACAAAAATCACACTTTATGTTGGTGAGTTTCCGCAATCTGAAATGTATGGATACTACACTATGAATTCAGGAGAGCGAGAGGAATTTTTAAAATGGTACACCGACACCTCTTCTGGTGTATTTAAGAATAGTATAGAAATATCAAAATATTGCGTAAATGATGTCAACATATTGCGAATAGGTTGTATTCGATTCATGCAAGAATTCCTCACTATAACCGGAGTGAATCCTTTTACTGAAAGTATGACTATAGCGTCAGCTTGCATGCTTGTTTATCGCAAAAAAATTTCTTAAAAAAATTACGCTGGGCATTATGCCCAAAAATGGATACTATAATACTAAAAATTACTCAGGAATTGCATTAAAATGGCTTGCTTATAAGAGCGAGGATATGGATGATGAGATTGTTTCAGCTCTAAACAAGGGAGAAGTAAAATTACTAAAGAGTAGATTTCAAGTAAATGGCTTTAATGCTAGTACTGATACAGGATGCTTTTACCGCGGATGTAAATGGCTTTAATGCTAGTACTAATACAGGATGCTTTTACCGCGGATGTAAGATATGTCTTAAACTAAAAAAACCTCAAATGTCTCAAATCGTAGTCTGGATACATTAAAACAAAAAAAAACGAGAGTACGGAGAGAAGAATTGAAGCAATTAAACACAATGGATATAATCTCGAATATACATAGGAATGTGAATTTAAGGAATTCTTAAGGGCAAGAAAGAAATAGATAAGAGGCTAGATAAAAGAATGATAAACATTAATCTACCAATTAATCCACGAGACACTGTTTTCGGAGGGCGTACCGAAGTATTCAAACTATATCATGAAGCAAAAGATAATGCAATAATACGATATTTAGATTTCGCGAATCTCTACCCATTCATTAATAAATATTCTCCATACCCGATCGGAAATCCTAATATTTTTCGTAATGATAATATTCCAGCATTATCAGAGATGTATACTTTAAATGCAAGGTTAAATCAAATGTACAGTTAATTTGTTCATTTCAATTCTGCCATTCAGAAATAATAAAAAGTTGTATTTCACACTTTGTAGAAAGTGTACTGCATTAAGTAACGTGTTTAATTGTGATCACATAGACGAAGACAGAGCTTTTTCTGGCACCTGGGTTATACCTGAAGTGTCTTGGGCTGTTAAAAAAGGGTATAAAGTGAAGTAAGTGTTTGAAGTTTGGAAATAGACTTTATTCAGTATGATCCACTTTCCATGAAAGGGTGGCTATTTACAGAATATGTTAACACCTTTTTAAAAATTAAACAAGAGGCAAGTGGTTGGAATAGTAGTCTCTTTTCGGACGTTGAAAAAGATGCATTTTTAAAAGCTTATCAGTTGAAATAAGATATCATGTTAGAAAAGAAAAATATTGCGTCTACCTGCAATACTGCTCAGATTTGTTTAAACTCTTTTTGGGGTAAATTCGCCCAGAGGGAAAATAGAACGTATACAAAAGTTTTCACTGATTACAAGGAATTTTGTGAGTTTAGATTCAGAGGGGATAGAGCTATTTTCTTCAGTCCCTGTTAATGAAGAAACAATGTGAGTCACATTGAGATATATTGAAGAAAATTTGAAAATGCTTCCACATGTTAACATACCTATTACAGCCTACACTACAGCCTTTGATAGACTTAAGTTTTATGAGGTACTAGAAAAATTTGGTAATGATTTTCTTTATTGTGACACTGATAGTTTAATTTTCGTGGATAACAAGACAACTCCTTCATCATTCCTAATATCTAACTTTTTTGGCGATTTAACAGATGAAATTCAATGCTTTGGCCCAGAAGCATTTGTATCTGAATTTGTAAGTACAGGACCCAAGAGTTACAGTATAAAAATTGAGACAAAAGAAGGTCCAGAATATATAACAAAATGTAAAGACATAACTTTAAATTTTAAAAATTCTCATATTATTAATTTTGAATGATTCAAGGCAATGGTGATTGATAATGCTGAAAATGAAATTGTTTATATTGAAAATGATCGAAAAATTTAGCGCAAACGTCCTGGGGTTGTCATATCTTCACCAGAAAGAAAATGTTTTCAGTTTACATTTGATAAGAGAGTTGTTAAGGATGAATATTTATCTTACCCATACTGTTATAAGAAAATGAAATTTGTATAATTACACTAAAAAATCTTTTAAGAATTAATATATTTAATAAATGTTATTTCATAAATTATCTAGAATAAAGTATATAAATATCAAAGACTTGTTCTCTTTCATTTCCGGTCATTTAATTTTCATTATTAGCGTAAGTAAACAATGCTGATGTTCAAGCAGGTATTGCAATTTACAGATAACAACAAATCCCCATCAAATTCATGACGCGGCCATAACTGTCGACACGACACCTTAACTAAAGTGTCCCAAGCCAAATTAATGAGCATGCATCTACACGCTCTGGAGACGCGAAACCCATCCAACACATCTCAAGCAAAAAAGCATCATTTCATCGCCCTCCGATCACACAGATTTCGACTCAAAACAAACCGACAACCAGCCTCTGACTTTTTACGCTACGATTGCCATGTGGTTTTTTCCACGCTACTCTTTTACGCTACGACTGCCATATGGTTCTTCCACGACACTTTCATTCAAAACCATTGAGCCAGAGAAACACGGTCAATATCAAACAACAATTGGCGACAAAAGTAAACAAAGTCTCAGGCTCGCTATCTAGTTCACACACAGCATAATTTGAATTCCAGTATACTGATCATGGTACGATATCAAAATTTGCATTTGCATTTGCATTATTCGTATTTCAAAAAAGATGACAAAAGTCCCAGTTGCCGACTTCTATTCATGCATAGTTTACATCAGTTGAATTCCAATTTTGTTTTCATAGGAAGCCATCGCAGTGATACGAAAACAATATCAACTACAGTATACTGATGCAACAATTTGCGATGGCTGGGTCGGGCCTGGGTGGCTGATGCCACTGGGGCGCATATCTTACTCCCTCACGCCTCCAAGAAACGGCACTAGCGCTGCTAGAGGCAGTGCTCAGTGCCATATCACATCATATCTTACTCCCTAGCGCAGAATCCGAACCAATCGCACAAATCGTATGCAAATTGATCATGGAAATGATGCTCCCTAGCGCGAATTTCCAACCAATCACGCAACTCGCAAAGCTTAAAAAGCAAAGCTTGCAAAGCTCAACACTTCGAACACCAAAATGTAGTGACTAGCCCATAAAAACTGCCACTGGCAAGTGTAGTGACCATAAAGCCGATGCCAGTAGCTTTGTCTCTACCGCCACTAGTGAAAGTTAAAGGTAAGGTCACTTCCTTACTACTCAGAGCAAAGCTTAAACCACAAAGCTTGAGCTCGCCACTAAAATGCAGTGACCAGCCCATACAAACTGCCACTGACAAGTGTAGTAACCATAAGGCCGATCCCAGTAGCTTTGTCTCTACCTCACCTAGTGAAAGTCAAAGGTAAGGTCACTTCGTTACAACTGAGGGACAATAGTGCGGTGTGTGCTGTCGTGATCGCCCAAATCTTAACGTGAAAACTTTCGTACAGTAATTTCCCTGTTTTGGATTATAAACTTTATCGAGAAAAGTTTTGAGTGGATTAAAAGTATGCATTTGAAGTCAGCAGTTTGGGGGGAAAATACCCAGTTCCAGACCCATATAGTATAAGTGGAAGGGAGTTTCCTGTAAAACAGTGTGGCCGCGTGTCTCCAACAGCCAGACGAGCAGCCAGCGCGCGAGCCAGGAAGTAGTCGCCGAGGTAGTTTTAAGGAAAAAAACAGATTGTAAGTAAGTTTAAGTACATATAGTTGGGATTTAGATAGGTTTTTTCAGAAGAAAATAAATTAGTGCTGTGAATTAAAATTGCTGCTATTGTCCGAAGTGGTGAAGCGGGAACCGCGTCTCTGGCATTTGGGTTTTTTGTTCCAGATTCCTTTCGTTGTTGGTTTTGGGTCGTCGTGGATCCTATTCCCGTTTCAGGGTTCGCGGACAGGGCAGTCTCGGCGCAGAAACGGGTGGCGCCCTTTAATGAAAATATCCCCACAACCCTCTTCACGGATGAAGCCGGGTGGGATTGCCCAAACCGTGGCCAGGGTCGGCTACGGTGTAAGAGTGATGAGCGTTACGCGAAATATAGCCGTAACAATATATGTATACAAGTATATATATATAAATATATATATGTATACAGGTGTATATATATATATATATATACATATACATATATATATATATTTATCTATATATATATGTACATTTATATGTATATATGTATATATATATGTGTGTTCGTGTGTGTATATACATTTATAAATATGTACATATATATGAATATGTATATATATATATATATATATATATATATATATATATATATATATGTGTGTGTGTTTTTATATATATATATGAATATATATATATTCATGTGTACATAAATATACATATATATATATATATATATATATATATATATATATATATATATATATATATATATATACAGTCGAACTTCCCTAAGTCGAACCACCAACTGCCAAAGAAAATTGTTCGAGTTATAAAAAATTCGAGTTATGGAGTACGTTTACATTGATATTAAAATGCAGTTGCCAAGAATAAAATTCGAGTTATAGAAAAAGTCGAGATATAGAAGTTCGACTTAGGGAAGTTCGACTGTGTATATATATATATAAATATATATATATATATATATATATATATATATATATATATATATATATACATATATATATATATGCTTAAAGTGCCTTCCTTCCATTTTCAATCAAAAACGGGTTCTTCTTTTCAAGCTCCGTGTAGTGTATTTCTAGTTCCAAGCCTGGAACTAGCCCATACACAACTCATTTCCCACACAAACTTCTGTAAGTAATTTCCCACACAAGCTTCGGTGAGCTCTCTATTATACCAAAGCACATCCTCAAACCTATTTCCCGAATTAATCCCTCAGCAAAGAGCTCTTTACCTTCATACAAGCTACATTGATACGGTTATCTTAATTTCTCTTTTTGTCACCGTGTGAAACTCTTAGAAGAACATTGAACCTAGAGTAAACAAAAATATAACTTACGCGAAGTTAATTGGGGCAATGCAAAGTAAGCTATATTGGACGCGACCAATTCTGTAGGAACTGATTTGAATCGCGTTCGATTGGTTATGGTAAGTAGATTTAAGACTAGAGTAGGATTTTTTATGTAATAAGCAAATTTAGTGTACGTAAAAGTTAAGAAAGAAAATTGTAAATAAAAAGAAGGAACGAAGCTGGGACTCACCGTTATAATTGTTCCATAGTTGAACGAGGTTGCTTGTTTTAATCTGCAACTTTTGCCTTCATATCGGCAAAACGTTCAGTAGGAATATTTGAGCAAAGTCTGCCTTATTCGGCAGACTACAAGTTGCCTTTTATTTCGGCAATTTGGAAACTTAGCAATATCGGCTGCCTGTCCTTTTGGATTGCGCCAAACATGTGGCAATTAGACAGTTGCCGGTAGGTCCCTGATAGATCCTCACTGTACTGTACTTTTCCTACTCTGAGAATAACTTCTTCCACAGTGAGAAGAAGATCATTTCTTTCGAAGAATATCGTCGAAAACGTCAAGGAAAGCATGCAAAATGTCCAGCACCCAAAACGCATCTATCACCTGGTCAACCACGCACTCCACTTACATTAAGCTCATTACATGGCAATCATGCACGTTAGACGCTAGACGGCGTAAAAGAAAGTGAAATCAGTGGGATTAATACAGACGAAGAATTCTATCGAGCATTCGAAAGATGCTTAATACTAGGCGCGAAACTCAGCGAATCAACACAGCATAGACTAGAGCAGTACGTGCCTATGCCGATATTCCAGGCACCTAAGTAAGATCCAACACCACTACCTGGACCGCAACCTAGGAATATTGAAGAATTCGTAAGGAAGCCGAGAGCAGAACTTCCAAAGATTAACAAGCTGAAGCGACGACGACGTGGAGGCAAAGCTCACCTTCAAAAGTACAAAAAGGCGATTTTACATCGATTGATACGCATCTCTACAGGAGAACATAAAATTAATTTCACGAATAGGTTAAATAGTCCTAAACGCAAATAACATAATATAAAATTCTTTCCTATACGTTTGCTAGACAAAAAAATGGTAAAAATAATATAAACAATAGAAATAATAGAAATAAATCATAAGTCAAATGGGCAATAATTGTAGCACTAATTCAAACATTTTAATTGAATACAAGCAAACTATAAGTACCAAGATTATCTTTTCGATGATCTTGGTGTTCCTATACATACATATTTAATAAGAAACAACAAAAATATGCTAGGAAGATCGTTGACAGAAACATTCTTGCAAACAGGGTTAATGTTTAATTTATCGAATACATAATCAGTTCACAGATGCCTGAAAACAAACTAAAAACATTATTAACCGAATTACAGACCACTTTATCAAATTTAAAAAACCTAAGACCTACACGGTTAGAACTTTGAAAGAAAAACTAGAATCTGTAACAAAAATTGAGAATGAACATATTGATCTATTCAGCTAAATAAGTGGCACAGAACTTGATCTCAAGTCATCTATATCCAAGGTTCGCAAGGCACTAATTTCAACATTGATTGAACGGTTGAATGCAGAAAACGTTATTGTAAAAATAAAGGACGAAATAACTTATACTGCAATGGCAGAATTTAATATTGAGACGGCCACCAAAACAATACCGAACTTCGGATGGTAAATTTTCTGAGCTGGAGACTTTTCTAGTCTTAGTGAAACTGATTGGCAAAAAAAAATTCACCAGAAGGGAAAACCGAGCTACTAAGCTTCATGACACACGTAAAGATTAGCCCTAATGTTAGGACATCATTAAGCACTTCAAACATTACAGACTTGGAAAATTTTGACAAAGAATTAAGATCAAAATACAAAAACCCGAAAACTATTCCGCAAATCCACACTCAATCATCCACAGTCACACAAATATCTATTCTATATACAAAGACAAAATATTGAATTTAGTCAATGAGTTATATCGGCTTCAGATAAGTGAACTAGGTCCAAACCCCATTCAGACTGCAAAACAAGCCATACAAAGCGTCATTAATACATCCGAATTGACAGTGTTCATAAACGGTCTGAACGACCGAATAAGGGAGACCATATTTGCTGCCAGGCCTAAGAATTTATGTGAAGCAATTTCTCTTGCAATAGAAATTGAGAGTTTAGAAACGCAGCAAAATAGTGTTTTACATGTAAACAAATTTATTCGAATAATAGAAATATGAACAACATTAGCAAAGATGATTACAACACCCAAAATTTCAGACATCGGCCACGTGATTACTTTCAAAGTAATCAATATGTAAACAATCGAAATTTCAATATTAATAACAGCTAAAGAAAGTTTACCCTCGCTAAAAATTTCCAAACAAATAGAAATTTTAACAACTATAGAAATAGCAATAACCACATTAATAGAAATAATTCAAATAATAATAATAATGATACTAGGAGAATTAGCGTAATAGCAGACCAGGGAAACTTGACAAGCTCCCGAGAGGAACTAGGCAACCTCCCGGTAGAGCAATAGTAAATAAAGCCAAAAATATTATAGGTAATATAATTAACAAAATATATAGGATTACGGGTATTAGCACTAATTATGTAAATATTTATAATAATAATGAGAATAGACACCTGAAGCCACTAAAAGATACAGGTGCAGACATAGCAATAATAAAATGTAAAAGTTTAATTCGCAAAAATATCGACATTCAGCCCGAAAATACATAAATGTAAACTCACGGGCATAACAGAAGAGACTACAATATCTCTGGGAACAACCCAACAACAATTCATCATCGAGAATGAGATGATAACAAATAGCTTTCACAGAGTAGTTGAGGACTTTCCAATTGAAACTGATGGTATATTAGGAAGAGATATACTCAGTGAATATATGTGCAAAATAGATTTCGAGTCATATACTATTACCTTTTGCATCCTTGGCAAAGATGTTACGATACCGATGTACACTAGAAAAATCAACATGGCACAAATTGTCATCGCGGCAAGAACTCAAGCCTTGATTCCAATAGAAATTAACAGATCCGAAGACAGCGTCATTTTTAACAAGGAAATACAAAACGGAATATTCTTAGGGAACTGCATTGTCCCAGCAAGAGGTGTATGCCACGTTAAAGTGTTAAACACTAATGAACACAATATAACACTCAAAAATTTCGAGTTAGAAAAACTATAACATTTTGAAAACTAAACAAACATTCAACAACAAACGTTAGAACCGATTACTGGACCTCATAAATACAAACAGCTTAGATGAACAAGCAAACAAGGGCTTGCTAGAAATTATAAAATAATATCTGCCATCCCTTCCACTTCCACACAGCAGGCATCCTTGAATGATGATAAGAATGCCCACAAGTTTGACAACAATCAAGTTATTCAGATTCATACAAAGCCTTCCTGTTCTATTGATGTCCCTGCAACAGTTGAAAGCATATCACCTCCATACCAGAATTTCATCCGTGGAGAAGATCAACCTCCTATCGCATCAGGATTTGTCAGTATACCAGATACAACTGCTATGTCTCCAATAACAACGCCCAAGTATCTCGATCCATTGCTACCCCCGAATGTCAAGGCCACAATTAACTCTAACGGAGATCTTAAGAGTAGTATCTACTTTCATGGCTGCAGAATTCTAGAATATATGACAATGTTCGTCTATTCCTTGCTTACCTGTATAAGGCTCCTGAATCCACATGTGTGGAAGGAAAAACGAAAACCAATCTTACGTTTAAAATCCAACAGGAGGGCCTTCCGATCGACTTCAATGATCTATCTGGTATCTTTACCCGATTTCATGAGCAACTTGGTGTGAGCTCTATCCAAGTCAATAAAGATCTCGAAACCTATGGGTCCCATGTCAGATCGAAGCATATATCATCGCTTCAGAAAGCTAGAGAAGAGTTTAGGAAATATCATTCCTAAACAAAACTCTTCAATTATTAAGGTTAAGCTCTTCTACCACAATTGTGGTGGTATGAGAGGAAAACTAAATAAACTTTTTGTTGACGCCAAATCATGCCATTTTATTATTTTAACTATTACTGAAACTTGGTTGCATAGTTCTCACAAAAATGAAGATATCCTGGACAGTAATTGGACGATCAACCGAAATGATCGAGACTATCATCATACTGGTCAAACCCACGGAGGTGGAGCTTTGATTGCTGTTCACAACTCTTTGTCGAGTGAAGTTATCGCAACAACGTTCAATAAGCATTTTGAGCACGAATTTATTCGAGTTTTTCTAGGACAAAATATCATTTACATGGGTATAGTTTATATTCCACCCAACTCAGATGAAACGATCTATAATAACCTTTGTGTGACGGTTTCATCTGTATTGACTTGCATGAAAGAGGATGATAAGATTATTATTCTGGGAGACTTCAATCGTCCACATTTATCTTTCGTAGCTGATGACAAGGATAACTTCCTACCTCCCGTAAACATAAAATACTCCACCGACGTAAATCTTGTTAGTACTTTTAATGGCAAGGATTTGCAGCAAGTAGCTCCGACGCCCAACCAAAATGGTAATTGGTTAGACTTGATATTCACCAATTTTTATGACGATTTGGTGGTCAGCCCAACTATTGATGGAGAAAACCTCTTTGTTAACACCAAGCACCACTCAGCTTTTACCGTTGAGCATCGAACCACAGATCTGAAATCTTCGAAATCATACAATGATCATATTGTATATGACTTTCGCAATGCTGACTACCCAGGCATCAAGAACTGCTTAGCTAGTATTGACTGGAACATCGCTCTTTCAGAATTAGATGTTGAGGACTCTGTGTCCTTATTTTATCAGATAATTTTAGACGCCATTGAAAGATATGTCCCCAAAATAAAGAAACGGGACAAACTATCCGAGCCTTGGCTGGATAGAGATCTCACACACTTAAGAAATCAAAGAAAGAAAATTTATAAAATATTAAAAAGTAATAAAGGCCATGCCAATGACGTGATTAAGGAGAAATACGCTATTTTGGCTAACAAATTTACCACTAAATCCCATGAAGCGTATGAAAGCTATGTCACCATTACTGGAGAAAATATTATTCAGAATCCAAAAAAATTCTTTAATTTCGTAAATATTAAGAGAAAAGCACCGGGATATCCGAATGCAATGACTGGACGTGGGAATATGTCATCAAATAGTCAAGTAATTTGTGATCTATTTGCTGATCATTTCCAAGAAGCTTTTTATCCTGCTAGCCTACCTAAGTCTATTAATTTGGAAGACTTTCGGACAATTCCGACGCAAGTTGTTAAAGACATGAGTCTGCATATCGATGATATTAGAAAAGCCATCAAAGAGCTGGACCTAAATAAAGGCCCCGGACCAGATCAACTTCCACCTTTGTTCTTATACCATTGTTTTTACCTAGTCCTACCACTTCACATCATCTTTAACAAATCTCTCTCGTCAGGTGTCTTTCCTAGTTGTTGGAAATTTTCCAATGTCATACCCATTTTCAAAAGCGGAGATAAACACTCTATTGAAAATTATAGAGGAATTGCAATCCTTTCATTTATACCTAAGTTGTTTGAATAGGTGCTATGTGATAAACTCACGAAAACAGTTGACCCGCTTCTAAATGAACTACAGCACGGATTCCGAAAAGGCCGCTCAACGTCTACCAACCTTATGCTATTAATCTCAGATAATCTTAAGGCAATGGAACAGGGGCAGCAAATTGACATAGTTTACACTGATTTTAGCAAAGCCTTTGATAGTGTCGATCATGGCATTCTAAAATGTAAATTACAGAAATTCGTTATTCAGGGGTCTCTGCTAGATTGACTTTATTCATACCTTTCTAATCGAAGTCAATTTGTCAAATTTCAAGGCGACAAATCAAAAAAGATAAAAGTCCCTTCGTGCGTACATCAGGGTAGTCATTTCGGCCCTCTCCTTTTCAACATTTTCGTGTCGTATTTGTCTGAAGAATTGTCGCACATACCTCATCTATTTAACGCAGATGATTTGAAAATTTATCACACCATAGATTCACAAAAAGATGTGTTGTTCCTTCAATCGAAGCTATTATCGCTTCAATAATGGTGCAAACGTAACAAACTTCACCTTAACACTAGCAAACGTCAAGTCATCAGCTTTTCGCGGAAAAAAATCCCTTTGAACAGCACATACTTTCTTAATGACAAACAATTAGCAAAAGTAGATAGGGTCGTTGATCTCGGGGTTGTTCTGGACCGAAAATTGCGCTTCACTACTCAGTAAGCCACTATACTAGCTAAAGCTACAAAGCAGCTGGGCTTTATTAAGAGACGCACTAAAGAGTTTAAGAATGTTTGGGTAACTAAATCCTTGTACACTTCCCTTGTCCAACCGCTATTAGAATACGCATGTATTGTCTGGAATCCGATATTTGAGATACATAGCGACAGATTTGAATCAGTGCAAAAGTAATTTCTTCTCTTGCCTTAAGGGATATGTACAACCCAAAAACCTTTAACCAATTGCCACCGTACATGCACAGGCTCAGTCTTCTTAATCTAACCAGTCTGTCATCCAAAAGAATAATCGAGTGCTGCTGCTTTGCCTAATATGTCATTTAGGATAGGATTCATGTAGAGTTTCTATCAAGGCAATTTATATTTAACGATATAGTAAGACAAACGAGACACACCCGTTTGCTCAAAGAAATTCAGCACAGCACTTCCTTCGGTAAGCTCTCTATTATACCAAAGCACATACTCAAACCTATTTCCCGAATTAATCCCTCAGCAAAGAGCTCTTTACATTCATACAAGCTACATTGATATGGTTATCTTAATTTCTCTTTTTGTCACCGTGTGAAACTCTTAGAAGAGCATTGAACCTAGAGTAAACAAAAATATAACTTACGCGAAGTTAATTGGGGCAATGCAAAGTAAGCTATATTGGACGCGACCAATTCCGTGGGAACTGATTTGAATCGCGTTCGATTGGTTATGGTAAGTAGATTTAAGACTAGAGTAGGATTTTTTATGTAATAAGCAAATTTAGTGTACGTAAAAGTTAAGAAAGAAAATTGTAAATAAAAAGAAGGAACGAAGCTGGGACTCAGCGTTATAATTGTTCCATAGTTGAACGAGGTTGCTTGTTTTAATCTGCAACTTTTGCCTTCATATCGGCAAAACGTTCAGTAGGAATATTTGAGCAAAGTCTGCCTTATTCGGCAGACTACAAGTTGCCTTTTATTTCGGCAATTTGGAAACTTAGCAATATCGGCTGCCTGTCCTTTTGGATTGCGCCAAACATGTGGCAATTAGACAGTTGCCGGTAGGTCCCTGATAGATCCTTACTGTACTGTACTTTTCCCACTCTGAGAATAACTTCTTCCACAGAGAGAAGAAGATCATTTCTTTCGAAGAATATCGTCGAAAACGTCAAGGAAAGCATGCAAAATGTCCAGCACCCAAAACGCATCTATCACCTGGTCAACCACGCACTCCATTTACATTAAGCTCATTACATGGCAATCATGCACGTTCCAGACCGCTAGACGGCGTAAAAGAAAGTAAAATCAGTGGGATTAATACAGACGAAGAATTCTATCGAGCATTCGAAAGATGCTTAATACTAGGCGCGAAATTCAGTGAATCAACACAGCATAGACTAGAGCAGTACGTGCCTATGCCGATATTCCAGGCACCCAAGTAAGATCCAACACCACTACCTGGACCGCAACCTAGGAATATTGAAGAATTTGTAAGGAAGCCGAGAGCAGAACTTCCAAAGATTAACAAGCTGAAGCGACGACGACGAGGAGGCAAAGCTCACCTTCAAAAGTACAAAAAGGCGATTTTACATCGATTGATACGCATCTCTACAGGAGAACATAAAATTAATTTCACGAATAGGTTAAATAGTCCTAAACGCAAATAACATAATACAAAATTCTTCCCTATACGTTTGCTAGACAAAAAAAATGGTAAAAATAATATAAACAATAGAAATAATAGAAATAAATCATAAGTCAAATGGGCAATAATTGTAGCACTAATTCAAACATTTTAATTGAATACAAGCAAACTATAAGTACCAAGATTATCTTTTCGATGATCTTGGTGTTCCTATACATACATATTTAATAAGAAACAACAAAAATATGCTAGGAAGATCGTTGACAGAAACATTCTTGCAAACAGGGTTAATGTTTAATTTATCGAATACATAATCAGTTCACAGATGCCTGCAAACAAACTAAAAACATTATTAACCGAATTACAGACCACTTTATCAAATTTAAAAAATCTAAGACCTACACGGTTAGAACTTTGAAAGAAAAACTAGAATCTGTAACAAAAATTGAGAATGAACATATTGATCTATTCAGCCAAATAAGTGGCACAGAACTTGATCTCAAGTCATCTATATCCAAGGTTCGCAAGGCACTAATTTCAACATTGATTGAACGGTTGAATGCAAAAAACGTTATTGTAAAAATAAAGGACGAAATAACTTATACTGCAATGGCAGAATTTAATATTGAGACGGCCACCAAAACAATACCGAACTTCGGATGGTAAATTTTCTGAGCTGGAGACTTTTCTAGTCTTAGTGAAACTGATTGGCAAAAAAAATTCACCAGAAGGGAAAACCGAGCTACTAAGCTTCATCACACACGTAAAGATTAGCCCTAATGTTAGGACATCATTAAGCACTTCAAACATTACAGACTTGGAAAATTTTGACAAAGAATTAAGATCAAAATATAAAAACCCGAAAACTATTCCGCAAATCCACACTCAATCATCCACAGTCACACAAATATCTATTCTATATACAAAGACAAAATATTGAATTTAGTCAATGAGTTATATCAGCTTTAGATAAGTGAACTAGGTCCAAACCCCATTCAGACTGCAAAGCAAGCCATACAAAGCGTAAATGATACATCCGAATTGACAGTGTTCATAAACGGTCTGAACGACCGAATAAGGGAGACCATATTTGCTGCCAGGCCTAAGAATTTATGTGAAGCAATTTCTCTTGCAATAGAAATTGAGAGTACAGAAACGCAGCAAAATAGTGTTTTACATGTAAACAAATTTATTCGAATAATAGAAATATGAACAACATTAGCAAAGATGATTACAACACCCAAAATTTCAGACATCGGCCACGTGATTACTCTCAAAGTAATCAATATGTAAACAATCGAAATTTCAATATTAATAGACACGCCTACAACCAAAATAACAGCTAAAGAAATTTTACCCTCGCTAAAAATTTCCAAACAAATAGAAATTTTAACAACTATAGAAATAGCAATAACCAAACTAATAGAAATAATTCAAATAAAAATAATAATGATACTAGGAGAATTAGCGTAATAGCAGACCAGGGAAACTTGACAAGCTCCCGAGAGGAACTAGGCAACCTCCCGGTAGAGCAATAGTAAATAAAGCCAAAAATATTATAGGTAATATAATTAACAAAATATATAGGATTACGGGTATTAGCACTAATTATGTAAATATTTATAATAATAATGAGAATAGACACCTGAAGCCACTAAAAGATACAGGTGCAGACATAGCAATAATAAAATGTAAAAGTTTAATTCGCAAAAATATCGACATTCAGCCCGAAAATACATAAATGTAAACTCACGGGCATAACAGAAGAGACTACAATATCTCTGGGAACAACCCAACAACAATTCATCATCGAGAATGAGATGATAACAAATAGCTTTCACAGAGTAGTTGAGGACTTTCCAATTGAAACTGATGGTATATTAGGAAGAGATATACTCAGTGAATATATGTGCAAAATAGATTTCGAGTCATATACTATTACCTTTTGCATCCTTGGCAAAGATGTTACGATACCGATGTACACTAGAAAAATCAACATGGCACAAATTGTCATCGCGGCAAGAACTCAAGCCTTGATTCCAATAGAAATTAACAGATCCGAAGACAGCGTCATTTTTAACAAGGAAATACAAAACGGAATATTCTTAGGGAACTGCATTGTCCCAGCAAGAGGTGTATGCCACGTTAAAGTGTTAAACACTAATGAACACAATATAACACTCAAAAATTTCGAGTTAGAAAAACTATAACATTTTGAAAACTAAACAAACATTCAACAACAAACGTTAGAACCGATTACTGGACCTCATAAATACAAACAGCTTAGATGAACAAGCAAACAAGGGCTTGCTAGAAATTATAAAATAATATCTGCCATCCCTTCCACTTCCACACAGCAGGCATCCTTGAATGATGATAAGAATGCCCACAAGTTTGACAACAATCAAGTTATTCAGATTCATACAAAGCCTTCCTGTTCTATTGATGTCCCTGCAACAGTTGAAAGCATATCACCTCCATACCAGAATTTCATCCGTGGAGAAGATCAACCTCCTATCGCATCAGGATTTGTCAGTATACCAGATACAACTGCTATGTCTCCAATAACAACGCCCAAGTATCTCGATCCATTGCTACCCCCGAATGTCAAGGCCACAATTAACTCTAACGGAGATCTTAAGAGTAGTATCTACTTTCATGGCTGCAGAATTCTAGAATATATGACAATGTTCGTCTATTCCTTGCTTACCTGTATAAGGCTCCTGAATCCACATGTGTGGAAGGAAAAACGAAAACCAATCTTACGTTTAAAATCCAACAGGAGGGCCTTCCGATCGACTTCAATGATCTATCTGGTATCTTTACCCGATTTCATGAGCAACTTGGTGTGAGCTCTATCCAAGTCAATAAAGATCTCGAAACCTATGGGTCCCATGTCAGATCGAAGCATATATCATCGCTTCAGAAAGCTAGAGAAGAGTTTAGGAAATATCATTCCTAAACAAAACTCTTCAATTATTAAGGTTAAGCTCTTCTACCACAATTGTGGTGGTATGAGAGGAAAACTAAATAAACTTTTTGTTGATGCCAAATCATGCCATTTTATTATTTTAACTATTACTGAAACTTGGTTGCATAGTTCTCACAAAAATGAAGATATCCTGGACAGTAATTGGACGATCAACCGAAATGATCGAGACTATCATCATACTGGTCAAACCCACGGAGGTGGAGCTTTGATTGCTGTTCACAACTCTTTGTCGAGTGAAGTTATCGCAACAACGTTCAATAAGCATTTTGAGCACGAATTTATTCGAGTTTTTCTAGGACAAAATATCATTTACATGGGTATAGTTTATATTCCACCCAACTCAGATGAAACGATCTATAATAACCTTTGTGTGACGGTTTCATCTGTATTGACTTGCATGAAAGAGGATGATAAGATTATTATTCTGGGAGACTTCAATCGTCCACATTTATCTTTCGTAGCTGATGACAAGGATAACTTCCTACCTCCCGTAAACATAAAATACTCCACCGACGTAAATCTTGTTAGTACTTTTAATGGCAAGGATTTGCAGCAAGTAGCTCCGACGCCCAACCAAAATGGTAATTGGTTAGACTTGATATTCACCAATTTTTATGACGATTTGGTGGTCAGCCCAACTATTGATGGAGAAAACCTCTTTGTTAACACCAAGCACCACTCAGCTTTTACCGTTGAGCATCGAACCACAGATCTGAAATCTTCGAAATCATACAATGATCATATTGTATATGACTTTCGCAATGCTGACTACCCAGGCATCAAGAACTGCTTAGCTAGTATTGACTGGAACATCACTCTTTCAGAATTAGATGTTGAGGACACTGTGTCCTTATTTTATCAGATAATTTTAGACGCCATTGAAAGATATGTCCCCAAAATAAAGAAACGGGACAAACTATCCGAGCCTTGGTTGGATAGAGATCTCACACACTTAAGAAATCAAAGAAAGAAAATTTATAAAATATTAAAAAGTAATAAAGGCCATGCCAATGACGTGATTAAGGAGAAATACGCTATTTTGGTTAACAAATTTACCACTAAATCCCATGAAGCGTATGAAAGCTATGTCACCATTACTGGAGAAAATATTATTCAGAATCCAAAAAAATTCTTTGATTTCGTAAATATTAAGAGAAAAGCACCGGGATATCCGAATGCAATGACTGGACGTGGGAATATGTCATCAAATAGTCAAGTAATTTGTGATCTATTTGCTGATCATTTCCAAGAAGCTTTTTATCCTGCTAGCCTACCTAAGTCTATTAATTTGGAAGACTTTCGGACAATTCCGACGCAAGTTGTTAAAGACATGAGTCTGCATATCGATGATATTAGAAAAGCCATCAAAGAGCTGGACCTAAATAAAGGCCCCGGACCAGATCAACTTCCACCTTTGTTCTTATACCATTGTTTTTACCTAGTCCTACCACTTCACATCATCTTTAACAAATCTCTCTCGTCAGGTGTCTTTCCTAGTTGTTGGAAATTTTCCAATGTCATACCCATTTTCAAAAGCGGAGATAAACACTCTATTGAAAATTATAGAGGAATTGCAATCCTTTCATTTATACCTAAGTTGTTTGAATAGGTGCTATGTGATAAACTCACGAAAACAGTTGACCCGCTTCTAAATGAACTACAGCACGGATTCCGAAAAGGCCGCTCAACGTCTACCAACCTTATGCTATTAATCTCAGATAATCTTAAGGCGATGGAACAGGGGCAGCAAATTGACACAGTTTACACTGATTTTAGCAAAGCCTTTGATAGTGTCGATCATGGCATTCTAAAATGTAAATTACAGAAATTCGGTATTCAGGGGTCTCTGCTAGATTGGCTTTATTCATACCTTTCTAATCGAAGGCAATTCGTCAAATTTCAAGGCGACAAATCAAAAAAGATAAAAGTCCCTTCGTGCGTACATCAGGGTAGTCATCACGGCCCTCTCCTTTTCAACATTTTCGTGTCGTATTTGTCTGAAGAATTGTCACACATACCTCATTTATTTAACGCAGATGATTTGAAAATTTATCACACCATAGATTCACAAAAAGATGTGTTGTTCCTTCAATCGAAGCTATTATCACTTCAACAATGGTGCAAACGTAACAAACTTCACCTTAACACTAGCAAATGTCAAGTCATCAGCTTTTCGCGGAAAAAAATCCCTTTGAACAGCACATACTTTCTTAATGACAAACAATTAGCAAAAGTAGATAGGGTCGTTGATCTCGGGGTTGTTCTGGACCAAAAATTGCGCTTCACTACTCATTAAGCCACTTTACTAGCTAAAGGTACAAAGCAGCTGGGCTTTATTAAGAGACGCACTAAAGAGTTTAAGAATGTTTGGGTAACTAAATCCTTGTACACTTTCCTTGTCCAACCGCTATTAGAATACGCATGTATTGTCTGGAATCCGATATTTGAGATACATAGCGACAGATTTGAATCAGTGCAAAAGTAATTTCTTCTCTTGCCTTAAGGGATATGTACAACCCAAAAACCTTTAACCAATTGCCACCGTACATGCACAGGCTCGGTCTTCTTAATCTAACCAGTCTGTTATCCAAAATAATAATCGAGTGCTGCTGCTTTGCCTAATATGTCATTTAGGATAGGATTCATGTAGAGTTTCTATCAAGGCATATTTAACGATATAGTAAGACAAACGAGACACACCCGTTTGCTCAAAGAAATTCAGCACAGCACTTCCTTCGGTAAGCTCTCTATTATACCAAAGCACATACTCAAACCTATTTCCCGAATTAATCCCTCAGCAAAGAGCTCTTTACCTTCATACAAGCTACATTGATATGGTTATCTTAATTTCTCTTTTTGTCACCGTGTGAAACTCTTACAAGAACATTGAACCTAGAGTAAACAAAAATATAACTTACGCGAAGTTAATTGGGGCAATGCAAAGTAAGCTATATTGGACGCGACCAATTCCGTGGGAACTGATTTGAATCGCGTTCGATTGGTTTTGGTAAGTAGATTTGAGACTAGAGTAGGATTTTTTATGTAATAAGCAAAATTAGTGTACATAAAAATTAAGAAAGAAAATTGTAAATAAAAAGAAAGAACGAAGCTGGGACTGGAACGAGGTTGCTTGTTTTAATCTGCAACTTTTGCCTTCATATCGGCAAAACGTTTAGTAGGAATATTTGGGCAAAGTCTGCCTTATTCGGCAGACTACAAGTTGCCTTTTATTTCGGCAATTTGGAAACTTAGCAATATCGGCTGCCTGTCTTTTTGGATTGCGCCAAACATGTGGCAATTAGACAGTTGCCGGTAGGTCCCTGATAGATCCTTACTGTACTGTACTTTTCGCACTCTGAGAATAACTTCTTCCACAGAGAGAAGAAGATCATTTCTTTCGAAGAATATCGTCGAAGACGTCAAGGAAAGCACGCAAAATGTCCAGCACCCAAAACGCATCTATCACCTGGTCAACCACGCACTCCACTTACATTAATCTCATTACATCCGTATAACTCTTGACAACATCTCGTCTACCAGACGTTCCACGGTATCAGCAGTTTCCTTGCGAACAATTGCTTTCAAATGCCTCCACAGAAAATTATCTAGTAAATTTAAATCCGAAGATCTTACAACCTAGCGTACCGCACCGTAACGGTCTAGGCAGTGGTCCTAGCATCCCTAGTGCAGGTTGTAACCTCTCGAAAAGTATGTGGTGGTGCTCCAACATGTTTAAACCATATCTACCTTCTTCTTGAAAGTGGAAGGTTGGCAACATATTTTCCAAAAAAAAGATTTGAAGCCTTGGCCAGTTATGTGGCCCAGAAGAATATTGGGCGAAAAATGTTAAAGTTAATAAAATATTATTAAAATTTACATATGAACATGGGATGTAGGGTAGATCGCCTTCTCGCGGTGCATCCTTGATAACGCTAAATGATCTACCACGGCACGACTTAGAATGTTTTCGGGACAACTCTCTCGTCTTAACGACTATTTTTGATGCTTTGGGCTGGTAGCTGTGGTATTCTGTCACCTGAGTACGCAAGAGTGACATCTTGCGGAAATGGCTTTCAGGCTAATGCCACTGCTGCCTCCGTCCCGGTAAAACCCTTTCAGGCCTTGCGGTACGTTCGAAACTCGCCGCCACTAGTCTGGCCGTGTAGGTTCAGTTGAGTTCAGACTCCTGATTAGTTCCTGGCCTGGCTCTGAGCACATATCCTCATAAGGGAATGTGCCAACCCTCGCATGGCCTCCCTGCTTCGGCATAGACAACCATGGGATCTCAGGGAAACTGCACAACGAGTGGAGATAGCGGCTGCGAGGGGGGACCCAATTGCAATGAATTCCAATAATAATGAGAAAAAGAAAGATCCACTCAGCCCGGAAGGGAAGTGGACAAAGGTTACGCGTCCTTCTGGTGGGAAGAAGATCGTGACGTCCAATCGGACAATGACCAGGCTACCCCCTACTTCTTCGAGGGGTGCATGTTCCAAGGCAGCTATGCCAGGGACAAGCACCTCCTCAGGTAAGCCAATTGGCGCCAGCGGCAGAACCAAGGCAACGGCGAATAAGCCGGCCCGTACGGTTGTCGCTGCGCCCTCCAACACCGCTTCCACTTCAGGTGTTAAGAAGCAGCAAAACCCCTCAGTTGCGGCTTACAGGGACAGAAGATCTGCCTTCAAAGTCCTTAAAAGGCTGAAAGATTTATCCCCTGAGGGGCATTCCAACATGGACAAATTCTCCCTTGAATGGGCAACACCAACAGTAGAGGCTAAAAAAGCCTCTTTAGCAAAGCAAGGGGCTACTCACAAAAGATGTTGGTCTAGTGAGGCAGCCCTAAGACAACCGAGTGCCCAACTGCAGTTGACCAAAAGACCAAGATTCGTCGCGCCCAACCCTGCCAAGGGCAGGAGTTTTAGCGAAGTGGCTAAGAGCAGCCTGGTATGGGCAGTAGCAGCGATGGAACCATCTCACCGTCAAACTGGAAGATGGAAATCGCTGTTCTTCGGGTGTACAAACCCATACTGGAGGCAAACCCAGGTCCTCCACCTAGTTGCCGTGATGCTGGTTGGTACCAGGGTCACGTTAAGCTGATAGCCTGCACGGATCAACGCTCAGCGGGTCGATAAGCTACGGTTTCTCGGCTATCACCCTGCGAGTATATCGCAAGGACCGTACTGGGAAGGCAGTAAGGGAACCAAGCAATGAGAGTGGGAGTGAGGTGACTGTAGAAGCAACAGTAGACCCGACCGTGAACCCCTCTGAGTCAGATCTTCTCTCCGATGACGGAAGAAGCACCACCTCCACCACAGAGTTGGCTGGGGACCTTCTCCAAACCCTGTCCCTGAGATGTCTTTATCTGACGAGGAGGCGGACAAAACATTGTGTCGTGATGCTGAGGTTTCTGCAAATAAACCTCCATCATTCTAAGGCGGCATCCGCCGCACTGCTCCTCCACCTGACCCAAGAACGAGAGGAGCTAATACTGGCCCAGGAACCTTGGATTGTAGGAAACCGGGTTTGCGGGCTCAACATGAACGGATACAACACAGTATCCCTCAGTACAGCAGGTAAACCGAGAGCTTGTATCATCATTAAGGAAGGCTTGAAGTTTCTAACCTTGTTTAATTTCAGTGATCAAGACACCGTTGCCATAGCAGTGGAAAGGCAGTCCAAACCACTTTGGGCTGTCTCCTGCTATATGGCACACGATGTTCTGCCACCTCCCATCAACCTGCAGAGGATTGTCAAGGAAGCCACTGCACGGAGCATCCATCTCGTCATCGGGGCGGACGCCAATGCCCATCATCGCATTTGGGACAGCACCGATACGAACAAAAGGGGTGAGTCACTCTTCGAATTTATTCTAACGTATGACTTAGCCCTAGTAAACAAAGGTGAGGATCCTACCTTCATTACGGCAAGCCGTAGGAAAGTTTTGAATATCACTCAAGCGAACGAGCAGTTCCATCATGCTATCAAAGGATGGCATGTATCACGAGAGTGCTCGTTCTCCGATCATTTATATATAATGTTCGATGTGGTGTTTGACCCTCCGAAAAATCCAGCTTTCATCAACAAAAGGAGGATGGTTTGGATCAAATACCAATCGGTATTCGAGTCTTTGCTAGAAGGTGGACCTCCAGAGATTGTAGACATACCAGGTCTTGAGGAAGCCGTTGGGACCCTTACATTGGCCTTCAATGACGCAGCAAGGTCTGCATGTAGTTCAACGAAGCCTAGAGGGAAGTACAAACCCCCGTGGTGGAATAGTGACATTGCGGAGCTGCGAAAGGAATGTAGGAAGTCCTCCAATCGGGCTACAGAATCTAATGACTGGTGTTCTTATAAAACAAAACTGAAGGGGTTCAAACCCTCTGTCAGAAAGGCTAAACGCACCTCTTAGACAAGCTTCTGTGCAGAAATAGAACACTCCAAGGATGTCAGTCGCCTGTGAAAAGTCATGACGAGCTCCCCCTCATTTAAGAGTCCGTTAAGGACACAAATGGAGTCTGGAAGAAATTCAGCTCCGAGATTTTGTCCGGTCTCGTGGATACGCACTTCCCGGGCAGTGAGGATGTGGCTGATGAAGCTGATCCACATACGGCCCCGAACTGCCTGTCAGCCGCTGTGCCTGTAGATGACAGGCTCCTACGCTGAGCATACAGCTCATTTCAACCATTTAAATCCCCTGGAATGGACAACATCTCACCCGTTGAAATCCAGCAGGGAATCAATATAGTGCTTCCATGGCTAAGAGCCATCTTTAAAGCATGTCTTCAGATGGCTTACATTCCACAGCGGTGGAAAGAAGCTAAAATAGTCTTCATACCCAAAGCGGGCAAGACATCCCACTCCTCACCTAAGGACTATAGACCTATCAGCCTCACCTCTTTTCTGCTGAAAACTCTGGAACGACTGATCGAGATTCATTTGAGAGCTACTCTGAAACCACTCTCTAATACACAGCACGCATATACAAAAGGGAGATCGGTTGAAACAGCTCTTCACTCGCTCACCAGCCACATTGAAAAGTCGCTAAGCGTCAAAGAATACACGCAGGCGGTTTTTATAGACATCGAAGGGGCTTTCAACAATATCAGCCACAAGGCTATTGAGAACTCACTCAAGGAAAACAGTGTGGATGGTAACCTGATTAGGTTTATCGTACAACTGCTAAGCAGCAGGAGCATTAACTCCACACTAGGAGACAGTATCTTAAGAAGGAGGACGTGCAGAGGCACCCCGCAAGGTGGGGTGCTATCACCCCTTCTACGAAACTTAGTGGTGGACAAACTCCTGTCAACAATAGAAGTGACTGGGTGCAAAGTAGTAGTCTATGCTGACGATATTGCAATAGCAATATCGGGCAAATTCGTAAACACCCTATCTGAAAGACTTAACTTTGCCCTGAGTATTCTTACCAAGTGGGGCAAAAAGTGCGGTCTGAAGATTAGTCCGCAGAAAACGGAATTTGTGCAGTTCACAAAAAGGTACAAAATTCCACGATTTCTCCCACCCAAACTCGATGAGATAAGCCTCATACCGTCTCATCAAGTTAAGTATTTGGGTCTAATTCTGGATTCCAAGCTCGCGTGGAAAGCGAACATAGAAGAAAGAACGCGAAAAGCGGCATGCGCAATCTACTGCTGCAACAGAACCATTGGGAAAAAGTGGGGATTGAAACCCAAAATCGTATCATGGCTCTATACGGCGATACTGGAACCAATTCTTCTGTATGGCGCAGTTGTTTGGTGGCCAGCTATTGCAAAACATCCAATGCAAACTTGCTACACAGAGCCAGAAGGATTGCAGCTATTGCAATCACCGGGGCTTTACGCACTACCCCGACAAAGGCACTGTTTATGCTATTGAATTGGCTCCCGCCGGAGCTCCTTACGAGACAACAGGCCAAGTGCTCTGCGATTCGATTAAAAGCACTACATCTCTGGCAAGAGGGAAATGTTGGCCACTCCACCATACTTCGGAGGGATGGCCCAACGCCAGGCGAAGTAGACTTTGCGCCCCCGATTCCCTGCTTTCATCATAGTTTATGTCAGTCATCCTAAGCAGGGCGGACCTTGAAAATTTAAGGTCGGGTTACGCAAATTTCTCAACAGGTTGTACTCATATCTGCAGCTGGTCTTCAATGTGAGGAATCTCTAGTCGATAGAATGATATAGGTAAAAGATGTCGGCAAATTAGATCCGTAACTTCGGGATAAGAATTGGCTCTGAAGGTTGAGATAATCGGGCTTGATTGGGAAGTATTATTATTGATTATTTAGTCGTTTTGATGAAAAGATTATATAAATAAATAGATAGATTATATCTTATCACCGGAGAGTAGTTTAAATGACTAATTACGGAACTTTTTAGCTAATAATTAAATAGAACATCTGCTTCTAATACAAATTTATAACGGCTATCAAATAACAACTCAGAACTGGCACGAACTTGGGAATCCGACTGTCTGATTAAAACAAAGCATTGTGATGGCCCTAACGGATGTTGACACAGTGTGATTTCTGCCCAGTGCTCTGAATGTAACAGTGAAGAGATTTAGGTAAGCGTGGGTAAATGGCGCGAGTAACTATGACTCTCTTCCTTCAAACAGCAGATGGCTTCGGGTTGCTGGTTTTGCGGTAAAGTGCCACAATCTAGCACTTGGGTGGATCTGGGAAGCCACGCAATCCCTGGAAAGGACTATGTCCAGTACCATCATGTCAGGGTGAACTGCTTACCCTATAGAATCCGAACATCCAGTGGGATTCAGAGAGAAAAAAAATTTAAGATGCCTACCGGGATGTTCGTTCACCAAAACGAGTGCCCACATCATCCAACAATGCCGCATAGTGGCAGAATTAGAAGACATGATGCGGAACCTAGAGCACTGAAAACGGCTCTGAAAAACAAAACGTTCAGTAAAGTATAGGACAGCTCATGCGGGGTATTGTTTCTGACCAGCGTTAGTTTACGTAAGCCTAGCCTCCTTGCGGCCAAAGATGATGTTGTTCATGTCATAGGCTCTCAGATAGTCAGCAGAGCAACTTCTCTGGACGAAGCACACGAGAAAAAAGTCCGAAAGAATATTGATATCAGTGATCTAACATCTAAACTTTTCTTTGTGCACCATTTCCCGGAGGGGAATTTGGTCGTCCACGTCCGGTGACTATCTTAAATCCATGGAGCTTCCTGCGAGGATCTTTTCGTTCTTCTCGACAAGAGTTATTCTGGGAAGCCGCATGAACTAGATTAGATGGAACAAAATGGCAGGCACAATTAACGGTGCAGATTTCAACCACTTGGGCAATGGGTCAATTTGATCGGCCAGATGTTCATATCGCTTTGCCACTTGTCATATTCTTATGATGGGAAACCTTTTCCAACCACCCTTGAAGGGAAATGATTGGAGAGGAGTTTTAGTGGGTAAAAATCCCACACTACCCTTTATTTTTCTAGGGGTGCCTTTTGAAGGTTTCTCCTCTCATCGAAAAAATAGCCAAATGCCTCGTCGTCTAATTAGTGACGCGCATGAATGGAGTATAGAAATTGTTTCTTTGCTTTCTTACTATCACTACTATTACTCGATTGTCGACGAGTTCAGATGTACTTTTCCGAAGCTCCGTGATTTGATTCCGAAGTTTATTTTTGGTTTGTTATTTTTACTTTGGATTTTTGGTTACGATTTTTCTTTTTTTACGATTAACGATCACGGTTTTCTAGTTCATCATTGTGAACATTGTCGCTTTTTTAGTTGCCATTTGAAGGAACGGAACTTTTTCGGAACTTGTAAAATTTTTGAGTTTCTGGTAGCAAAGTTGTCTTTGCTGCCATTATATTTAATCGGGGAAATAACTGTACTTGTGACCTTGTGAATGGCCCCTTGTGTTTTCAACTTACCGGTCTTCGACCCTTACGGTGTACTCGGTTTTCGTTGTATTTTTGGTAGCCGGCCCTCTACCAGCTATAGTGTTGTTGTTGACCATCCTTTTGCTGGCTTTTTATTTTGCTTACAAACTTACGATACTCCGAGTCTGATCATTAGCCCATTTGCCCGTGCAATTAATGGGACTCGGACGTAATCCTGGTGCGAGACGTTTATGGTCCCTTGGTTTAAATTTCCGGTTTTTAGCCGGCTTTTTATTTACCTATTTTTTTGCAATTTCCGTGTCTGGTGTTTTGATATATTTTGGAAGTAGTGAATAGTGGCCTTCGACTTCGTCCATGATCCGTAGGACCAATCCTGGGGAAGCTGCGAATAAAGTGGCCTCTCCACCAGCCAAGAAGAAGGCTCAGGAGGAAACTTCTTGCGATAGCGGCGTTTCCCTTAATGAAATTGGTGTTACCAGATGACGTGTGTTGAGATCTTCTATGGAATTGCTAGACATCGACCTGTCGGGAGCGTCTGATTGCTCCATCGTGGAGGGACAAGGAGACGGCCGACAAGACCGGAGGGCCAACTACAGTGAATACACCAGGATTGTGTAGTTTTAAGGTGCCTGCGAGAAAAACGACGCTGAGTTAGTCATCAGCGTGTTGCCGGGGAGGATTGAGGAGGTGATCATTAGTCACTCCAGCGACAGTCACCTCATGGCGGATATCGACGTCGTCCTTGTAAAGTGTGCCATCATAATTGCCAGGCAGGATGGGAAAATCTAGGGTCTCCAAGGACGTATTGAAGCACTGAAAAGTAACGACGCCATGAACGTCCCAGCTGCTAAAACGACAACTCTGCCCACGTATGCCAGCGTGCTTAATTCCGCGGCTACGGGCTCGGCAGTCTCGCCACCAGTTGCACCTGTTTAGGCACTACAAATTAAGAAACCAGCGAAGACTTGGTCGCTGGTTGTAAAATCTAAGGAGCAGACAGGTACATCTAAACAAATGGCGGAAAAGGTTACAAAGGAATTGCTCTCAAATCTAGTAATGTTGCATACCAGTTATTCTCCGAACTAGAGAGGCAAAAAGTTTCTAACAGTGCGGAAATTTCAAATTTAGAAATGAAGGTTTCCATAAAGGACCGCCATTCGCGTGTCGTTCTGCGTAACGGGCAATGTTGTATCTCCGATAGCGAATTGCTGGAGGAGATACATACGCATAATCTTTACAAATCATTTAGCTGGTCCCGTTTTTCCAAAGATGTCCGTCCATATAATTTGCAGGGCAGTTCGTGAGGGTGCAAAAGAAACGACCAATGTTGTGATTCAGGGCGCAGCAGACATCATTGAAAACATGCTTAAGCTTGATCGCTTGTACGTGAATGGGTTTAGCGACCGAATCTGGCGGCAAAATCCTGTACCGATATGCTATAGATGTCTAAGCTATGACCATATGGTTACTGATTGCGGAGCACGTGAGAAAACTTTTTCACGCAACTCGCAGTTGGGTCATAGTGCGGTGTGTTCCGAAAATGCCGCAAATTGTAGCAACTGTGCATTCCGTGGTTTTCAAACTGGCGATGCATGATCTTGGCAAGCATATGTGTTCGCAACATGCATCCGTTGCACTATTGCCGGAGCCGTGGTCAGTTCAAAGCTCCGTTAGGGATCAACCACTTTGTATGCGTGTTTTCACTACCAGTGGGTCTGGAAGAGCTGCTGTCAAATCAACGATGTCAACGTTCAGTGCATACCTGTCCTTGTTGATGATTTTGGTGTTTGTGTATATCTGTCGGGATATTTTGGGGAATCGTTTGTGGTTAGTGTTTAATGTGTTTTAAGTGAGCCTCTGGATCCTTTTTTGTTATATGTTGACCGAGTCCTACAGCTGGTTGGCAGAGCGCCCTTGTTCATAGTTATGGATGCTAATGCTCAGTCCCCGTTATGGCACAGCAAGACTGCCTGTCGTGCTGTGCAGCGTGGGCTGGAGCTTCAAAATCTTGTCCGTGTAAATCATCTGTTTTAATTGAACAGTCTGTTCTGTATACTTTTGATGGACCTAAGGGTTGCAGCAACATTGATGTCATCCTTGTAAATGATATGGCCTTGTCCTTTAATTTTATGTGGATATCCGATAGTCAGTTTGACTTCCGTACGGGAAGCTCCACTGAAGATGCTTGGCATTGATTTAAAAACTGCGTCACCACTTCGCCATTCATTTGAGCTGGTTGGCAATATTGACCTTGTTATTTGAACTTAATTTTCTTGAGTTTTCTCTTTGGAAAAGCTACTTCTTCTGTAGGAGCGCCTTCGTCCAGGGCGTAAATGATGTAATTGAAATAAATTTTGAGCTGTCGGCAGGCTCCATCACAGGCCCATTTATTACTGATGAATGAGCTTCTGCTGTCAATTTAGAATGAATGATTTGTTACAGCGTATGCTGACAATTTACTGTTGTGTGTTGAAGCTGACTCCAGGAGTGTCCTTGAAAGTGTCTCCACTAAATTAATGACAAGTGTGTGCGAATGAGGCAAGAAGGTTGGCGTAGAAATTTCAGTTGAAAAGACTTGCTGTATGCTCCTTATGAGCAGACTGGCGCTTAACACACCACCAGTCTTGCCTCATCTTTAGAATGTGAAAAATAGACTATTGAATGTTGTTGCTGGTTTAAGGCGTGTCCTGAGAAAGGATTGGAGTTTGGGACGTAGAGCAGCCAAAACTCTCTAGAGTGGTTTGTTCGCTGCATGTGCCACTTATGGGTGCAGTTGGAAAGTGGCGTTAAGGCTATGATGGAATGCCAGCGTATTCTGATTTACGCGTGCTTGCGTGTTTGTCATACTATGTTTACTGAAGCAATGCAGGTCCTTCTAGGGGTTCCACCTCTGGTTTGGAAGTCCGCCGTAAGGCTTTAGCTTTCAGAATCTGGCGTGGACATTTATTGGATAACTGTAGTTGGATGAATGGTGTAAATGTTGCATCGCTTAATCGTCTACAGAGGCGCAAGCTGTTGGATGATCGAATGATATTCGAGTGGATTGATAGGTGTAAAAGTACTGTCATGCGACGTTTGTATGGCTGGCAGATGTTCAGATTGCACGAGGGGGCTTTAAGCTGGATTTGAATCTAAACTTGGGCTACCTTCTTACTAGACATGGAAGTCTAGATGTATTTTTGCATAGTAGGAATCTAGTAGATAGCCCTATTTTTCTTTCATGTCAGGCCGCTTCGGAAGACTGAAAGCATGTTCTATTTAACTGTTTGGTTCAGTCCAGCATGCTAATTACGTTATCTAACTCCGCCCAAATTAATAAAAAAAATTACCTAACGCTTACATTTCCAATGGAATGCAAGCGAACGTATCAAATTTCTTTCCCATGAAAAATTCCTGTTAACGATGCACAAGTTTTTTTGAGAATAATTTCGCGATTTAACTAACGTTGCAACCTAAATAAAGATAAAAATTAGTCTCAAGGCCATAATTGAACGAGGAACACCTTTTCAAATAAAGTGTTGTAAAGAATAAAACAGTTGATTTATTAACTTCCCAGTGGGAAGTTATTGTCATGGGGTCGATTTTTCGAATCCCAAATTTTGACATATCTCCATGTTTTCTCTGGCATCCAAACCCATCGTTTTAAGAGAGTAACTGTGAGTGCATGTGCGAATGTGCGGTCGTGCGTATGTGCGGATGTGCGTATGTACGTTTGTAATTATTTTTTGTCTATATTATCTCGAGAACCAAAAATTACACTGACGTGGGACCGAATTCTTTCGACGAGTAATTACGTAACTTAAAATTGAAAAGTTTTCAGCAAAATCGGTAGAGCTGTTTTTTATAGATGATGAAAGAACTAGAAAAAACAAAAAATTGCTTTATTTTGAAACTGTTGATACGCACTATTAATTCGTGCAGATCCCAAACACCTTCATATAATTATTGTTTGTTTTAGCAAAAATGTGTTAAAATTTGTAAAAAAAATGTGGTTTGAAAAAGAAACCAAGATTGATTTATAAAATTCCAAACATATATTATCAAGTTTCGGTGAATGGGACGCTAATAATTGGATAAATAAATATATAATAAATAATTTCATATTGTTAATACCAATCGAATAATATTATTTATTATTTGATATTAAAAGTTTAAAGTCAATTATAATTATTCAGCAGGTCAAACATTCTTAATAACAAATGGTTATTGTAAATAATAATTAAATACCCTCAATAATGGATATGGATTCCGGGGCCGAAGTGGAGGACACGGTGGTAGACGAGAAGGAGGACAAAGAGGATGACGAGGACGTGAACGAGAAAAAGGACGAGGTTGCCGAGGCTTTGGTAGAGGACGATCAAGTGAGGGAGACGTCTTCCTCTACCAAAGCTTTTCTAGTTAGATAAAAAATTGATCAAAATAATAAAAGAAGTTATCATAATTTATAATAGGGGCATTTCACGTGAAACCGACAACGAAAAAAAAGTGAGGTTCTGAAATTCGTTCATATTGGGCACATTTGTACTTCTATGGTATAGGAATTTGTACACATAATATTTTTGTTTTTGATGTTTAGTTGTTAAGATATGGGATTCTATAGAATTCAAATTTTCACTACAGGGTTTTTTTGAAATTTTATTTTCATATTGAAGTAAATTATAATTAAATAATAAATGTATTGTTTTGTATAGAAAACTTACTGTTCTTTTTGATTTTCAAATGAGATTCCGAATTTGATTTATTTTCGAGTTTTAAACCGGAAGTGAATATTTAAAATATTTTTTTCAATTACTTCGACCATTTTAATTTTTTTTTTACAGTAAAATAAAGCTTAACATGTTGTAATGATACACTACAATGAATCAACAATTGCATGCGCTCATTGCAATCCACAATGGCATGCGCTCATTGCAATTACAATGAATCATAAAAACATAAACAAGCGATCAAATTGCATCGCTGTTCCAAACTCATTTAGAACGATACACGGTACGTAGTATTTGAGTCCGCACAAATGACCCGTGCCTCAGGTCGAATTACATATGGGGAATGCAAATCATTGTTGTGAACATATGTAATTCGATTAGTATGAGGTCATGAAAAAATGATTGATTGATATTTTATGATGACTAAGGGATGGTCTATGTGTGACCTAGTTTTAAGCATTGTAAAAATAGTATTTAAGCGGTAGCTTGTAAGAAATTTGTACAGTCTTTTCTCGAAGATTAAAGACGAGAGTGCTGGGACTACTGGCACCTTGTTCAATTCATAAACGAGTTTTACTGTCAAGTTAGAAATTGCGGCACAGGTAGGAATGTCCTTCCGATGCCATTAATTCGAGCAAGCATTAACTTGCTCGGTTTAGGTGGTGATGGTTCCTCTTAGCAAATTCTAGTTAGGGCGTCCTTTTAATAACTCTGCTATGCTTCTCTTCCACATTCTTGATTGGACCACAACATAACGTACTACTCAACATGGCGATCCTGCTCACACCGATCCTGCACAGTCAGATACAGACATGGACAAAGAAGTGAAAGCAGAATTGGACAGGCTATTCAGGAAACTAATAAACAATGCTGAAAACTTCGTGAAGGAAGAATACAGCCCAGTAGCACCAGATCCCGCAGCGCCCAAATATACACCAACCCCGAAGGAAGAACTAAAATATATCGGCCCGAAGCGCTTGAATATCGAAGAGTACAGAGCCAAGTACTCAGGCAAGAGACGAGAACAAGTGACAACACAGCCCACGGAAAAACGGAAACGTAGAGGTGGACGAAAAGTGAAGCTAAGACGTGAACGGAAGGAGCTACACCGTCTGATTTCAATTTCTGGTGGAAAAGATCAGAAAAATTTGTATAAAAAATTAAAAGAGTTAGCGCAATAAATATTTTAAAATAAAATCAAAATGGGAAATTGTTCATCTAATGTACAACAGACTTTTGTTGAAGAATATTCACAAACAATAGCAACTTCCACATTTTTTTGTATTATAATTGCTATATTTTATTTATATCAGAAACATAATAAAACTTATGTAAGGAAACGCATAAACAGAGCTATAAATGTCTAAAATTATAAATATTGTAAAAATTATTTTTTGTAAATGAGGATACAAAATTTATTAGATGAAGTTGAGAACATTTTTCAAAATTTAAAGAAAAAAGGAAAAGATAAGCCGTACACTAAGAATAACTTATTATTAAAACTTGGACGAGTAAAAGAAATACGCATCGAAATCAATAAGCATTTGGAAAAATACACTTCAAGCGATTTTGACATTGCTAAATTTATTAGAGTCTCAACTGAGGTCGAAAAAATAATACATAGTCAATTGGCGACAGTAGAATCAAGATCAGAACCAAAAATGGCAGAATTTAATTTAGAAATAGCCATCAAAACAATTCCAACTTTTAATGGGAATTATAAAGAGTTAGAATCTTTTCTAAAAATTATAGAAATAATAAATAATTCATTAACTAATGCGGCCAAAACACAATTAATAGATTTTGTATACCACATAAAGTTAGCTACAAATGTAAAAACAATAATTTGTAATATTGGGATACCATCTACATATGACGATTTAAAAGCAAAATTGTCTAAAACTTACAGAAATACGAATACAGTACCTCAATTACACACGATACTAGGTAATTTGTCACAGAAAAATTCAAATATTAACTCATATAAGGACAGAGTGATTAATATTATAAACGATTTAAATCAACTACAAATATCTGATTTAGGTGCAACGGCAACGCAAGCTGAAAAAGACACTATAGTCAAACTAAACGACACATATGCTTTAACTATTTTCAAAAATGGTCTGAACGATCAACTGAAAAGCACAGTATTCGCAACTAGACCAAAAAATTTGGCAGAAGCAATAGATTTGAGTTTAGAGTTAGAGAAGGGTGACGTTTTCCAAACGAGTAATGTCCTAAACATAAATAGAAGCAGATATAACAGAAACAATCAAAATCGTTTTCAAACACGAGGTAATACTCAATATAATGCAAGGTATAGCAATCAAAATAATAATAACAGGAATTTTAACCAGTATAATACAAACAACGGGTATAATAACAGAACTAATATCCCACAACAACATAACCGGAATAACTATGGTAACAATCGATATCATAATAATAATGCGAGGAATAGAAATCAATATAACGCTAGATTCCCTAACAATAGACGAAGAAATGTGAATTTGGTACAGAACCAGGGAAACGGGGAAGGCTCCGGGACGGAATAAATACCCCGACCGGACCAAAAATTTACCAAATTTCGGATAATTGTATGAATTACGTCAAAATTTATTGTGCAAATGCAGCACAATCCCTAACGTTCCTTATAGATACAGGAGCAGATGTCTCCTTATGCAAAAGAGGAAAACTAAAAGAGAATGAGCTATTTCGGCTAAACGATAACTGCAAATTATCGGGAATCACTAATGAGACTATAACATCTCAGGGTTCAATCAATCTTACACTACACTTATCTGACAGTTTAGGAGTAAAACACAAATTCTACATCGTAGACGATGTGTTCCCCATTAAAACGGACGGCATCATTGGGATAGATCTATTAACAAAGTATGCTTGCAAAATAGACTATGAAACCTACACGGTAAATTCTTCGGCAGATCAGGGTGACATTATAATACCAATGGAATGTCGAGAAATCGAAATGAGACGTATCAAGCTTCCAGCAACAACAATCAACATTAACTCAGATGTTGACCAGGTCGTCCTGAGTAAAGAATTAGAAGAAGGAATATTTGTCGGTAATACTATAATACCAGCCAAAGGAATTTGCCACATAAAAATTCTGAACACAAAAGATTCAGAAGTAATCTTGGAGAATATCGAGTCTGTATTAGATACCCATCCACTTACCCACTATGAGATAAAAAACTACAAGCAAAATAATTTCAAGAGCAAAGCTAGGTTCAGCGCTCTTAACAAAATTTTGAATATAGATTCAACAGATCCTCTAGCACAAGCTAAAATCTTTGAGTTAGTAGAAGAATATCAAGATATTTTTCATCTTGAGAATGAGCATTTAGGTGTAATCAACTTTTATAGACAAAAAATAGAAGTAACAGAGAGAACACCAGTATACACTAAAAACTATAGATTACCTCATAGTCAAACTGAAGAAATAAAAAATCAAGTACATAAACTTCTGAATGAGAACATAATAGAACCTTCAGTCAGCCCATACAATTCTCCATTATTATTAGTACCAAAGAAAGATGATGGGACATCTAAGAAATGGCGTTTGGTAGTAGATTTCCGAAGACTAAATACTAAGATAGTCAACGATAAATTTCCTTTAAGTCGAATTGAAGACATATTAGATAAATTGGGAAGAGCAAAGTATTTCTCAACACTTGACTTAACAAGCTCTTTTCATCAGATTGAGTTAGACGAGTCATCTCGACCACTAACGGCATTTTCTGATACTCATGGACATTATCAATTTACCAGATTACCATTCGGATTAAAAATTTCTTCTAATAGCTTCCAGCGAATGCTTTCCATCGCATTGAGTGGACTTGATTCTGAAGCATTTCTATATGTCGATGACATTATTGTCTTTGGTTGTAGCATAAATCACCATAACCAAAGTATGCGAAAAGTTTTCCAAAAATTAAGACAATACAATCTTAAGTTAAATCCTTACAAATGTCAATTCCTTAAAACTGAAGTGGTATTCCTAGGACATTTGGTAACCAAAGATGGCATAAAGACCGACCCTTCCAAATATAAAACCATAGAAAATTATCCAGTTCCAAAAAATGCGGATGAAACTCGTAGATTTGTTGCATTCTGCAATTACTATAGACGTTTCATACCCAACTTTGCTGATATAGCCAAAAACCTCAATTCATTATTAAAAAAGAAAGTACCTTTCATTTGGGATAATTCGTGCCAAGTGGCATTTGAGACCCTCAAATCTAAACTAATGAATCCCCCAATTTTGCGATACCCAAATTTCGATAAACCGTTTATACTAACCACGGATGCGTCAAACTACGCACTAGGAGCGGTTTTATCACAAGGTGATATAGGATCTGACCTACCTGTATCATACGCAAGCAAATCACTAACAAAGCATGAGCTGAATAAGCCCATAATAGAGAAAGAACTATTGGCGATACATTGGGCAATAAATTTTTTTAGGCCATACCTATACGGTAAAAAATTCATGGTTGTCACCGATCACAGACCATTAGTTTCACTCTTTAGCCACAAAAATCCATCTTCAAAATTAACTAGGATTAGACTCGACTTTGCAGACTATGATTTTGAGATAATCTACAAGAGAGGTGAAATAAATACTAACGCAGATGCTTTGTCGCGCATTGAACTTAATTCAGATATCTTAAAGAAAATGATTCCAGCTGAGATAGACACTACCGCAAAAAGAACTTTAGCTATTACAAGGGGCATGAACAACAAGAATAATAAAACTGACACTAAAAATAATAGTAAAAATAATAATAATCAAAATGATTGCAATCATTCAAAGAAGCCTGATCAACTTCACATTTGGGATTGTACATCAATATCTGATATCAGAAACGTTAACAAATTAAAATTCGAAATAGCGCGTAACATGAAACCCATGGGTATGGATAATAAACGAGGTTTAGAAACTAAACGAGGTATAAATGAAAAAGAAAGTTTAAATATAAAAGTCGTACGTACGCCAAAAGAAATAATTGTATGTTGTGATAGCGATAAATTTCCCAGAGAATACGTTCCTGATGGAAAAAAGCTACCAACTGTTAGGCATAAAATCAACAGTGATAAGCCCAATAGAAAACTAGATTTCATTGTGGAAAAGCTGATTGAAACAATGCATATATGGAAAATAAACGAGCTAGCATTGTCAGAAAATGACGAAATATTTAAATGTGTACACAAAGAACAATTAATAAAATTATATAATACGCTGCAGCAAAATAATAAGAATCGCGCTCCATTAAAAATACTAATATATAAACCACCAGAAAGAATCTTGAGTAAGTCAGTCCAAGAAAAATTAATAAACGAATATCATAATTCACCCCTTGCAGGACATCTAGGCGTTAGGAAAACAGTCCTGAAATTAAAGCAAAAGTTTTGTTGGAAAAATATGAGTAACATGGTCAAGAAATTTATAACTAACTGCAAATCCTGTGCAAGAAATAAACAAGTTAGGCATACAAAAGAAAAAGCTGTAAAAACAAATACACCATCAACTACTTTCGAAATTTTACAAATTGATACGGTTGGACCATTAATAATATCAAATCACTTTAGATATATACTAACTATGCAATGTGAACTTTCTAAGTTTGTCGTAGCCACACCGATTGAAACTAAAGACGCGAAAACAGTCGCTTCAGCTTTAGTAAAAGATTTTGTACTTAAATATGGCCAGTTTAAAATTCTAAAATCTGACAGAGGAACTGAATTCACTAATGAACTAATGAAGGAGATTTGTAACTTATTAGAAATAAAACAAATATTTTCCACTCCTTATCACCACGAAACACTAGGCATGGTAGAAAGAAACCATCGTGTTCTCAATGAATTCATGTTATCTTTCGCGGAAGAATCGGAATGGGATGTTTGGCTCCCATATTATACATTCGCGTATAATACCTCACCGAATATCGATACAGGATATTCACCATATGAATTAGTATTTGGGAAATTACCATATTTACCGAGTGACAAGATTAACGACACGAACACTGTATATAACTTAGACAATTTTGCGAATGAATTTAAAGCAAGAATGAAAAGAACATTAGAGAAAGCTAAAGATATCATAGAAATAGTAAAAAATAAAAGAGCATTAACACACTCAAATGTGAATACATTAAACTGTAAAGTAGGAGATAAAGTATTAATTAAGGTAACTAATAGGAAAAAATATCAAAAACCCTACCAAGGTCCATATGTTATTGTAAGTCAAAACGGAGTGAACTCTACCATAAATATAAATGGAACAATGAAAGAATTCCATAATAATTTGCTTAAACCTTGGAAATGTTATTAATGTATTTTTATTATAGAATGATTTATTTAAGAAATTTATTCGACAATAATGTAGTTAAATTACAACTCAGCAAGTAGAACATTTACAAAATATGTATTAAGTATGTACGGGCACACGTTTTCCTACCATTTAGCTTCGCCTTTTCATTATTTCTAACCAATATAAAGAAAAGGCTCAGCACAAAAAACCGTAGGGGTGTAATGATACACTACAATGAATCAACAATTGCATGCGCTCATTGCAATCCACAATGGCATGCGCTCATTGCAATTACAATGAATCATAAAAACATAAACAAGCGATCAAATTGCATCGCTGTTCCAAACTCATTTAGAACGATACACGGTACGTAGTATTTGAGTCCGCACAAATGACCCGTGCCTCAGGTCGAATTACATATGGGGAATGCAAATCATTGTTGTGAACATATGTAATTCGATTAGTATGAGGTCATGAAAAAATGATTGATTGATATTTTATGATGACTAAGGGATGGTCTATGTGTGACCTAGTTTTAAGCATTGTAAAAATAGTATTTAAGCGGTAGCTTGTAAGAAATTTGTACAGTCTTTTCTCGAAGATTAAAGACGAGAGTGCTGGGACTACTGGCACCTTGTTCAATTCATAAACGAGTTTTACTGTCAAGTTAGAAATTGCGGCACAGGTAGGAATGTCCTTCCGATGCCATTAATTCGAGCAAGCATTAACTTGCTCGGTTTAGGTGGTGATGGTTCCTCTTAGCTAATTCTAGTTAGGGCGTCCTTTTAATAACTCTGCTATGCTTCTCTTCCACATTCTTGATTGGACCACAACATAACGTACTACTCAACAATGTATACAATTTACCATGAAAATTGCAGAATGGGATCTAGATTAGTTTAGGAGATATATTAATTAGAGTGCGTGCATGTCGCTCTGAGCGTGATATCTCTCGCTTGTTAAAGCGGTTTGGTGATGTAAAAATACATTAAAACGTTGATAATATTTCAGTAAAATTGATTATTTATTGTTGCCTTACCTGTTTGTGTCATTCTCAGGTTATTGAATACCTAAATTTAAAATAAAATGTAATATTTTGAAAGAAATTATGTGCAGAAACCATTTTCAAAATAAAACGTTATTTTACGAGATTTTTTCTCATATTGTGGTGACAAAATACGAATAAAAACACCATCACTAAATTGCAAAAAGAATCACCTCATCAAAACGAATCAGAATTACATAATAGAAAGTGATAAAAGCATGAACGCAAGCAACGCTTGTTTTCCATTATTTTTTTCAATGTTGTTCTAACCTCTTAGTGATTGACTTTTTTTGTCTCCCTACGGAGATCGGCACTTTAATCCATTAGATTTTCTGGCTCTGAAAGTTTAAAGATATAAGAAAAATTCCTTAAAGTTTAAATGTAAAATGGAATGGAAATGTTTTACATTTTATTTTAAATTTAGGTATTAAATAACTTAAGAAAGACACAAACAGTTAAGGCAACAATAAATAATCAATTTTACTGAAGCATTATCAACGTTTTAATGTATTTTTACATCACCAAACCGCTTTAACAAGCGAGAGATATCACGCTCAGAGTGACATGCACGCACTCTTATTAATATATCTCCTAAACTAATCTAGATCCCATTCTGCAATTTTCATGGTAAATTGCATACATGCTAAGCTTTATTTTACTGTAAAAAAAAATTAAATTGAATGATATATTCTTTTACAAAGAACAAGAATATATAGAACCATCGTTATTAATTTTTTTCTTAAAGTGAACTTCCCAAATTGAAATGAAATACATTGTATGTACCACAATTAAGTGAAACATTGGTGCACCTAGTGTGAAAGGTTTCATGCAAAAAAAGAAGACAGCAGCCTTTGACACTCCAAGAAAAATAAGTGGATTTTCAATCAAAATAATGGCAAATCTAGAAATTGAAACTCAAATGTTACGCCAATCGCTGCAACAACTACAGACTCAATACGAGCGTGATATTGAAGTGTCGAGGCAACAGCTGACATCATTTGAACTAACAGCGAATCAAATTCTAAAATAATTCAGTCACATGGGGAAAACCAAAAGTTTCAACAAACTCCTCGGCACAAATAATTCCCAACCCCCTTTTCTCTACAATCATAAATGGCATCAACGAAATCCATAATAAAATAGTAACCCCTATACCCATGAAACTAAACATTACAAGCACTCTTCCCTAGAAAGTAATGAACCTGGCCGCAAATATGATACAATCGTAGGGCACAATTTCCTCGTTCCCTTAAAAGCGAACATTAATTTAAATCATGGATACATAAAAATTAACAGTAATAAATTTCGTTCCGAGTTTAACGAGGACTCTTACATCACGAGCAAAATATGCAATTTAGACTCTGGTAGCATTGATAAACTTAAATTCGTTTGCTTAAATTCAACAGAAAAACAAGAAATATTGAAAGTCTTGTGGGAATATTAATATATATTTTTCAATGAAGGAGATAAATTAACATTAACCCCCGAAATTCAACATGAAATTGTAACATCCACGAACAATCCGATCTACTCGAAAATATACAGGTATCCTCGAATACATGAAGACAAAATCGAAAAGCAAATAAAAGAGATGATTAATCAAAATATTATTACCCACAGTAGCTCCCCTTCCAACAGCCCGCTTTGGATTGTCCCAAAGAAACTGGACAACTCCGGAAAACAAGAATTACGACCCCATCTGTTACGCCTCAAGAACCCTAAACAACCACGAGAAAAATTATTCGACAATCGAAAAAGAACTTTCAGAGTGAAATACTTCAGGCCTTATTTATTCGGTAGAGAATTCGATTTACACACCGATCATCAGCCCCTTAAATGGCTTCAGACAAAGTACGCAGAAAAGACATTAGTCTACACGATGGCTTGTATCATTGGAGGAATATAACATTAAAATTGACTATATCAAAGGAAAGAACAATAAAGTTGCCGACTTTTTAAATAGAATCAATTTCGACAAAAATTAAATTCATCTTTTAGGGAAAAAAACTTCAATTTCAATCTTAAAAACTTATTTGAAAATGATATCCTAAACGCATCTGAAGACGAAGTTAATGCCATGGACGAATCAGTTGAAGTGAAACCAATCCATTTCAGAAGAAAACCTCGACAATCACATACCCATCCTCGACACAATCGTGAACCGCTTTAAAATACAAATTATTTTGAAAGAATCCAAGGAAACCCAAATATAGTTTCCCTATCGAAATAGACGAATATTCATTGATTCGTAAAATATCGACACGGGAATTTTGAACGATATAATGAAAAGGTGCATCCTTAAAGGAAAAGTAGATATTCATTCAGAACTCAGCGATCATGAATATAATAAACTGCAATAAGTCACAATAAATCTATTTCGAGATAGTAAATTAATTAAAGTTGTAAAATGTGGTATTTTGGCCACCGATATCTAAAATGTGGAAGAACTAAACAAACAAATCTCTTTATTTCATAAGAACAAACTTGAACATTCCGGGATACTAGCAGCCTATGAAAGAATTAAGAAAAAGATTCACAATCCAAGCTTGAAAATAACCGTTCACAAAATTATTAATAATTGCGATATTTGTGCCGCAGCCAAATATGATCGTAATCCGATAAAAAATAAATTTCATTTGACAGAAACGCCTACCTCTACCAATGAAATAATTCACATTGATATTTCTACTGTTTGTAAACATCTCTTCATAAACTTCATCGATAAATTTTCCAAACTTGTCCCCAGCTTCTACTTAGAAGAAAAAAATTTACCAGTTTTTATAAATAAAAGAAAAAATCGGTTTGCTAAAGACAACGACTTCAATACGATAAATAGCAGCAATTTTCTCAACCGGGAAAATATAAAGTACCACTTCACTAAGCCAAGTAGTTATACAGTCAATGCGGACATAGAAAGACTTAACAGTAAAGTTTTGGAAAAAATAAGAGTCCTGAATTTGGAAGAAAAACTCCCATTGAAAATACAAATGCTAAAAGCAGTGAGAAATTATAACAATACACATCACTCGACCATAAAAACAACAACAATGGATGTTCAGGAACAAAGCATGGATCACAATATAATGAAGGAGAGGGTAGATAAAATGAAGCAATAAGTAATTAGCAAAAGAAACTTAGGTAGAGAAGACTTCGCCGAAGAAAGTACAAAAAATTTCATAAAAAACTATAAATTGGTTGGACACAAAGAACAGCCAAATTTCAGAACCTATAAGCTTAAGAAAGTTCATAAATGCAACATTAAAATATCTTTTAAGTTTGCGAAAAAAGAATCACCTATTGAAAAAAGAACCTTTCCAGATTTTACTTATGAACAAATTTCAAAAATTTTAATAACCAAATATAACATAGAAATATCCAGACAAGATATTAAAACCTTATTAGTTGGTAACTGGTTACAAGATAACGTTATTAACTTCTACATTAGTCTTATCATGAAACGTTACGGAGAGTGAAATTTAGATAATAAATTAAAAGTATATGCTGTGAATGCATTCTTCCTCCCTCGTCTGTTACAATCAGGATATAAGACAGTTCACAGATGGGCAAAGAAAACTGACATTTTATCATTTGATGTTATCTTAGTTCCTGTACATGCCAACAAAGCTCACTGGTGTGTGGCAGTTGTCCATCTAAAAAATAGAACAATCAAGTATTATGATTCGTTGGGTAAAGAGAATTCCGAAATACTAAACGTTTTGGAAGAATACTTAAAAAACGAATCTCTGGACATAAGGAAAGTACCTTTTGATACAACCCTTTTCGTTAAAGAAAACGTAATAGACGCTACCCGTCAAACAAATTGGGAGCGACTGTGGAGTTTTCAGTTGCATGGTGGCTGAATATATTGCAAAAAACCGTAAAATAACATTCTCACAGGGAAACACCCTTTTTTTCGTCACAAATTTATTTTAGAAATAGTCCAAGGGAATTGATCCCAAAAAGTATCACTTAACTACAAAAAAAGTCTTCCAGTCCCAAAACTTTAATTTTTTTCATTACTTTTGATACTATCATTTTCAAATTCATCCAACAAACAAGATCAAGATTTAGATTTAATTGTTAATTCAAATAATATCCACATTCATAACATTTTTTGTATTGTAAGCATAAGAAATTTAAAACCAATGTGAAAAACAGGATTCAGGATAATCTTGAAAATAATGGGGGAGGAGCTACGTTGTCTAAATCCACCCAAATTAATACAAATTCACATAACGCTTACATTTCCAACGTAATACAAGCGAACATATGAAATTTCTGCTAACGATGTACAATTTTTCGTGAGAAAAATTCCGTGATTTAGTTAACGTCGCAACCTAAATAGAGATTAGAAATTAGTCTTAAGACCATCTTTGACGTAAAAAAGTATTGTAAAGAATAAAACAGTTCTTTTATAATTATTATTTTTATCATTGAAAAAGTGAAGAAAATCATTTACGCGTTAGAATTGTTCTTCCTGCTGTGCAAGATTTGCATGCCTTTCTATTATGTGGTGATGGTTTGGTGAGATTGAAAGCATATACTTGCGAGATTTTTGCATTTTGACACCTGCTGCTATCTGTGGGGTAGTTCCCATCGGTGATTTGTCTTGGACGTGCCGCATGGTAGTGTTATGTGGCGCACATACGCAAGCAGGTTGTTACATACCTATCATAAACTAAATTCAAATAATCTTCGCGCCTTTTCTGCCCGAAATAACTAAATCAGAGAAATTCCTACCTGGCAATGATTATTTGAAAGTGTAAAGCTCGCCAAGTTCCGACAAAGCTATTCAAACGCGTCATCTCGCTCCAACCCTCGGATCGTGCTCAAGCTTTCGCGAATAAGAGTGATCGATCAGGCCACGCGAAAAGTAGCGTTTCGATGTTCGACGTGCCGGAAATGGTGAGTGAGAGTTGAGTTGCGTGTGGACTGGCGAACCTGCCGGACTTAGGAGGTGTGTGGGCGATCGAGTGGAATAACGAAAAAAAAAGAAAAAAGTCGATCGTGAGATCTTGTGGGTTGCGGATTAAGTACCGGAGTAAGTCTTTTTGATGCACCTCCGCTCCTAGGCAGCGATTAGTTATAGGTTGCCGCGAGTGATAAGCGCGCTTTGCAAGGGCGATTCGGCCCGCGAACGAGCGGTTGTGGCGGGTCCGCCGCGTGCGAAACGCAAAAGGCTGGAAAACCACAAAGCCTTAAAATTTATGCGCCGACAGGCGGGCGGGCGAGTCAACGTTCTGGAATTGTTGCGTAGATCGTTGGGAGCGGGCGCTGCACCCCGCGAGATGTTCGCCCTTTGCCTTCGTGTTCGCAGCGCACCTAAATATTCGCCACGGTCGAACGACGGCATTGCGGCAGCGCTGGCCGACAACACTTGTCTAAGACGACACGCCGACCTCCCCACATCGGAGTAGCACTAGCCAACGTCAGCGGAAACTGCACCAAAAAGTATATCAGCCCCAGCAGCCTGAGAAAAGCTAACGAAAAAATGTTAATAGTTCAATTTAAGTGTGTTTTATAAGACATGATGACGTAGTATTGAAAGGATTCTTTTGTAATCTCCTGAATTATCGACCATTCTTAGATGCAAATAAACATCAAATGTAAAAATAAATAAATAAAAATTATTAATATGATGGAATAAGTACATAAAATTGATGTGATTGTTTTCTTTTGCATTGGTGACGCGTGTGCGAATGTGGTTCGGGATTCTTCTTGTCTGTTTCCAAAAACCCACGACTCGGTGAGCTAGTCGCGGAACAAAAAATGGCATCCGGGGTCGAGGAGCGTCCAAAATGGTGGAGCATTCGATCTCGGATCCTTGGGTTTGTGCGCGAAGTCGGGACTGTGACAAGGTGGTGCAGGGGAAAGCCTGGTAGCCTTTGGGGAGGGCCGTTCCCGCAAAGCTGAGGATAGTGATCGATCCAGAGTCTACAGTCGGACACAACCGAAATGGGCTTAGGAGGGGCTCAAGTCCACGAAGCCTTATCAGGTGTCAATTCGGTACCACGGGGACCGGGGCCAGGGGAGGTTAATCCTCCCTCCGATCATGGTGAGGACACCCTATAGAGGGGTGCGAACGTGATGGTTGTGGTTTATACCCATATCGCGGGTTGAGCTCTTAGAGGTGCGCCTTGAAGTCGTCATGCTTTCGATCACTGACTGATATTCAGTACAACAACCTTACAACAGGATTCTGAGATAACGGTGAACCCAAAAATAGGGTGGCATATTTTTAAATGATGATAAGCCCTAAAATACATGGATCAATCCGAAGCATTGCGATTGGGCTCAATTGAAAAGGTGGTTATTGTACTTCCTTGAAATCTAACAAGGAGTATATTGGTACCAAGGGATCTGAGGGCCCAGGCACTCGTCCCTGCCGATGTCGGTGAGGAACCTGTGGAGTTTGAAACTTGAAGGCTGTAGTTGAGTTACTTTCATTTCTAGTACAATTTGGGGTCGGAGTTATTCGGCAACCTTTTTGTATCGTGGTGCATTTGCGTATTTACGTCAGAGGTGCTGTTACGACAATCAGCAAGGATACTGATAGGTCCAAATCCTCACCAAGGGTTATGAAGAAGTGCAAGCAAGCTTTGGATGAGATCTGTGACCCATACTCGGAAAAGCAGTACTCATAACATAAGTTATGGGCTACTGGTGAGTACGTTCATGGGAGCTTTGGTGCAATCCAATTGAAACCGTGGCTTAAGAGGCCCGTTTTAATTATTGATTTCGATACAAGTACGTTTAACTCAGGTATTATCATATACTATCTGCTCCTATCTTCTATCTTGCAAAACCACAGCCAAGGGAACGGTGTAGTGGGTTTGGTGCTATACCTGCTCCGTGCAGGTGAGGGTTCCGCTTTCTATACTCATCTATAGAGATGATGAGTTTCTTCCTGTAGAAATACAGACTTTAGTTTTGGGAAGGAGGAGGAACAATTGGAACCTACGAGCAATCTTTGGATTGCATCATGTTTGGCGCTGAGCAATGCTCGTGCAGCCGATATGTACTAAGTTAAAGGTTGCTAATGTAGAAGCAACACTTTGCCACTGTGAGGCAAGGGTTTTACTTTGCCGATGATAGGCAAAGTATCGCAAGGGTGAGGCTGCCGATAATAAGGCAGGTATTAAATTAAACAACACACTTCTTGCGAGGTCTAAAAAGACTGTTTTTATTTTCCTAATTCTTTCCCTTTTATACAATTTAACTTACTCCCTACTCTAAAATCTATAACACAAATTTCCAATACTTAATTGATATTCCCTTACTTTACATTTTAATATAAACAATCCAACACTTATCATATGGGTTCTCATGAATACAATTGCCCTAATTAGAACTCATATTACGTGTCGAGGGCATTACTCTAGAATTTATCGTTACTAGTATTCATGATTCATATCCATTGTAGGATCATATTCATTTCATTGATAACCATTAGAGCTAAATATGAAAGTGTAATGAATAGATCGGTTCGTGTACGTGTTACAAGCTTTAGCTCAATGCATGGTTTGTGTACATGCTACCAAGTTTTGTATGTTCATTTACCGATGGTTTATGACCATACTACACCCCCATCGTTTTAGGAGATGAGAGTTTGGGAACAAATTCGAATCTAAATTTGGAATGAAATTTGAATCTAGTTGGTAAGTGTTTGGATTTGTGTATTACAATTACTTTATATTATTATTATTTTATTTTTTTTTGATTATAGCGATCTTATGATTACTTTAATTATTAACTAATACTATGTTCTATATTATTCCAAGATTATATAACAATTACTACTAATTAAAAAAAATTTTATAGCTCTTCAATTTATATTATTTTTATCATTTTTACTACTTTGATTGTTTCTTTTCATAAATCTTCAGCCTATTATTGTGTATCCATTTATTTTTATTTTCAATTTCGATTAACGTATTTACACCTTTGGACTCTGATACTCTATATGGGCCTTTGTATGGTTTTTCATTTTTTCTTCTATTTTCTGATTTGACTAATACGAGGTCACCTATTCTAGCATTTAGCGGATTGTTGTAAGATTGTTTGTTAATCCTTGCCGTTTTTGTTTTCTCAATTAATTCTTTAGCTTTTGTTAAAGACATTTTGAGTCTAAGTTTCAATTCGTTTGCGTAATTTTCTAAGTTGTAAATTTTTTCAGAATGTTTCAAAATATCGTTAGGTAAATATGAGAGTTTGCCGAAAACTAGTTCATAAGGAGTGTAATTTGTGTCTACATGTGGTGTTGTATTATAGGAGAATGTATAAAAAGGTAACCATTCGTCCCAATTATTGTTATCAACAAAACACAGTAGATATTCGTTTAGGACACGGTGATTTCGTTCTACTACTCCTAAAGTCTCATGATGGTATGGGGTTGAAAATATCTGCTTAATTTGTAGCAAATCACATATTTCCTTCATTAAACTGTTAGTGAATTCGGTTCCTAGATCCGTCTTGAGAATTTTAAAATGACCATAGAAAAGAATGAAGTTATTTACAAATGCTTTCGCTACAGTAGTAGCATCCTTACTTTCTATGGGTATAGCAATCACATATTTTGTCAACTCACACTGAATAGTGAGAATGTATCGGTAATTATTTGCAAATCTTAGTGGTCCAACAATGTCTGCGCTCACAATTTCAAAACTGGTAGCCGGTGTCTCGGTTTTAATCATATTTTCCTTTGTGTTTGGTTATTTTATTCCTTTTACATATTTCGCATTGGCTTACGTGCTTCTTTACCATTTTGTTCATATCCTTCCAACAATATCTCTGTTTTAGTTTTAATAAAGTTTTATGTACTCCTGTATGTCCTCCGTGTGGCGAATTGTGATATTCATAAATTAATTCTTTTTGTTTATCGACGTTTAGAATTTGTAAGGGTGGTTTATATATTAGTATTTTCAATTCATCTTTCTCTTCCCGTTGCAACGCATTAAATAGCTTCTTGAATTCGTCTTTCGATACGTACCTGAATATAACATCATTTCTCGTGAGTGCTAGTGCCTTTATGCTATTGTTCTGTGAATAGGTTAGCAATTTCTTCATAACAGAAACTAATTTCGTGTATGAATTATCATTACTGTTTTCACGAACTATCAGCTTATCGTTGACGGAAACGGATTTCTTGTCATCTTTGTCACTGTAGCGCACTATAATATTATCTTTCTCTCTAGCTATGTATATATCATCATTTTTAATTCCACTGCTGCGCAAATTATTAAATTTCAATTTTAGAGCTCCTTTAATATCTGACAGTGAAGTGCATTCAAACGCATGGATGTGATCAATCTCTTCGTTTTTGTTATCACTTTTGTTGCAGATTTCTGAATTATTAGTCCCCTTTTTTGTTTTACTTCTCGTAATCGCCAGTAGCTTTTTGCTAACATTATTATCATTTGTCGGAGGTATCATTGATTTAAGTATATCAGAGTTAATTTGTATTCTTGATAGTGCATCCGCATTCGTGTTTATATTCCCCTTTTTATATATAATTTCAAAGTCGTAATCAGACAGGTCTAGACGTATCCTGGTTAGTTTCGAAGATGGGTTTTTGTGAGTGAACAAAGATACTAAAGGTCTGTGATCAGACACAACTGTAAACTTTCGTCCATATAAATATGGTCTGAAAAAGTTAATTCCCCAGTGTATCGCTAACAGTTCCTTTTCTATAATAGGTTTATTTAATTCGTGCTTATTTAAGGATTTACTCGCGTAAGAGATTGGTAAATCTTCACCAATTTCTATTTGAGATAATATAGCTCCTAATGCGAAATTTGATGCGTCTGTGGTTAAAATGAAAGGTTTATCAAAATCAGGATATTGTAAAATTGGAGGTGAAATCAATTTACGTTTTAAGAGATCGTATGCTTTTTGCTGCTCTTATTTCCAGATAAATGGTGTTTTCTTCTTTAAAAGGGAGTTTAAACTTTTTGCTGGAATTATACAGTTACTCAAATATAACCCTTTTTCAATATCTTTGTTTAAAATTACACTGTCTTCATTTCTGTCTACGTCTATAGGTATTATCATTTCTGTTCTTGCGGGAATCTTAATATTTGCCATGTTAACTCTTCTGGTATACATGGGTAACACTATATCTCTGTCTTGAGTATTGAAGGATATGGTATATGTTTCGTAGTCGATTTTACACATGAATTTTATTAGCATATCACGTCCTATAATGCCATCAGTTTCGATTGGAAAATTCTCGTCTACCGTATGAAATGTATTGGATATGATTGTATCCTCAATGTTAAAATACAATTTTATAGTTCCTAAAGACATTGTGGTTTCATTCGTGATACCAGTGAGTTTGCATTTATTGTGAGTTTCAATATTGAATTGTGTTGTTTGATTATTGATTTTATATATAGAGATGTCAGCACCCGTATCTACCAGTAGCTATCTCTTTTCGTTTTCATTAAAAATCCTAATGTAATTTGTGCTTATACCCGTTATCCTATATATTTTACTATTTATTCTGTAATTGGTATTATTGTTGGCATTATTTACTTTGTTTCTTCCGGGAGGTTGCCGAGTTCCTCTCGGGAATCTATCGCGTTTCCCTGGTTTTCTACTATTCTTATTCTTCTAAAGTTTTGTCTGTTAAAATTGTTATTACCTCTACGATTATTGAAGTTAATTTGATCTCTATTGTAGTTGTTGTTACGATATCTAATGTTATTCTGTATATTATGTCTAGGTTGACTACAGTTAAAGTTTTTACGCGGTTGATAACGTTTATCATTGTAGTTACTGTTAGATTTATTCTGACTATACATATTGTCTCTTACCATGAAAATTGTTATGTTTGTTATCTCTATTTATATGCGGAATATTACTTTGCTGTAATTCATTATTTTCGATTTCAGTTGCTAATGTAATAGCTTCGCTGAAATTTTGTGGTCGTGCTGCGAACACGGTGTTTCTAATTTGGTCATTTAAACCGTTTTTAAAGACAGTAAGTGCATAGGTATCGTTGATGGTTTTGATTGCTTGCTTAGCAATGTCGTTAGTGCTAGTACCTAACTCGCTGATTTGTAATTAGTTTAAGTCATTTACCAAGTTCAAAATTTTGTCTTTGTACGTCGCAATGGGCATACGATTTTGGGTGATATTAGCAAGTTGTGTATGGATCTGAGGTATTGTTTTATTGTTTTTATATTTGAGTCGTAACTCAGTTTCTAAAGAGTTTATACTATCAATAGACGTTAGGCGCGTTCTTACATTGGGACTCAGTTTAATATGTATAACTAGATTCAGCAATTCTCTTTTACCTTCGGATGTTAATTTATTCTCTAATAATTTTATTATTGTCAAGAATGTGTCTAACTCTGAAAATTTCCCGTCGAAAATGGGTATAATTTTCATTGCTGTCTCAATATTGAATTCCGCCATTTCTGTGTAGATTACGTTATCTTCTATTTTTACTAAGATATTTGCAGCTTTTAGCCGATGTATTAGTTCTGTAATTAAGTTGTTACAGGTAGATGAAAAGATTGTTTTTAATTCAAGTTCTTCACCTTCTTTAAGGTTGTTGAAAAGTCCTATACATTCGTTTTCTACATTAATTGTATTTTCTAATTTGTCTTTTAGAGTTTTTACCGTATAAGTTTTCGTTTTTTTCAAATTTGTTAAATTAGTTTGTATTTCAGTTATAATTTCTTTTATTCTATCTGTCGACATTTGGAAAGAGAGTTATACCTTCGTTTTATATTGCATATACATATTTGTTTTTGTTTTTTAAACATTGTTCCGTCCTAACACAATATTCCTGTCAACAATTTTTCTCGCATACTTCTTTTGTTTGTTGTTTTAGATGTATATAACAATAAATATGATGAAAAAAATAGCAGAAGTACTGATTGTTTGTTTATAATCCTCGAAAATATTCGCATTGTTACTGCAGTTATTGCCCATTATTGCTTAATTTATTAAAAGAATTTTTTAAAGATACAATATTTATATTCCTTTTAATGATAGAAACTAATTTCAACAATTTTTATTTTTTTCTAAGGCAATCTAGTCTAGTTTTAAATGTTTTGCGTAGCTCTCCTGATGAGATGTGGATTATGCGATGAAGAATTGCCTTGTCTCGTCGCAATTTGAATGCTTGTCCTCCACGTTTTCTGCGTAGTACTTTTGGGATGAGTGGCTCCTTCTGATGCTTTTTCCGGCAAAATTCTTCAAGTCTTCTCGGACGTGGGCCAAGATTTGGCGATGGCGTATAAATTGGTGTCTATTGATTAGATGCCGCTGGTGCTACATATTCGTTTCGTCTTTTCTTTGTCGCGAATTCTTCTGTGAGGATTACGCACTTTTCGATAACTCGTAGAAATTCATCCTCTGTAGTAATTTCTCCGTCTTCGATCTCTGTCGCTGTCGTTATATTTGGTCCGTGATTAGCAGGATCGTGGGTTGCAGGTTCGTGGGTCGCAGGATCGCCATGTAGTGGGTTTGGTGCTATACCTGCTCCGTGCAGGTGAGGGTTCCGCTTTCTATACTCATCTATAGAGATGATGAGTTTCTTCCTGTAGAAATACAGACTTTAGTTTTGGGAAGGAGGAGGAACAATTGGAACCTACGAGCAATCTTTGGATTGCATCATGTTTGGCGCTGAGCAATGCTCGTGCAGCCGATATGTATTAAGTTAAAGGTTGCTAATGTAGAAGCAACACTTTGCCACTGTGAGGCAAGGGTTTTACTTTGCCGATGATAGGCAAAGTATCGCAAGGGTGAGGCTGCCGATAATAAGGCAGGTATTAAATTAAACAACACACTTCTTGCGAGGTCTAAAAAGACTGTTTTTATTTTCCTAATTCTTTCCCTTTTATACAATTTAACTTACTCCCTACTCTAAAATCTATAACACAAATTTCCAATACTTAATTGATATTCTCTTACTTTACATTTTAATATAAACAATCCAACACTTATCATATGGGTTCTCATGAATACAATTGCCCTAATTAGAACTCATATTACGTGTCGAGGGCATTACTCTAGAATTTATCGTTACTAGTATTCATGATTCATATCCATTGTAGGATCATATTCATTTCATTGATAACCATTAGAGCTAAATATGAAAGTGTAATGAATAGATCGGTTCGTGTACGTGTTACAAGCTTTAGCTCAATGCATGGTTTGTGTACATGCTACCAAGTTTTGTATGTTCATTTACCGATGACCGATGGTTTATGACCATACTACAACGGGCTTGGAATATTAAGCGGAAAAAAAGACCCTGTTGAACTTGACTCTAGTCTGTAACTGAGATTTTCAAGCTTTGGCTTTGATTTTCGCCAATGAAATACCACTACTATGATTGCTTCCGTACTTACTTGATGCAATGGAACGTGTAATATTCTTAGCTATTATATTATTATTATATTTAATGGTATTTTGTACTGATACGAGATTCTTGATAAAAATATCAAAAGTTTGCTATATAATCTAAACAATCTATGAGAAATTAATCATTTATTAAGAATGAACGCGAATAGTGCACATTGGTATAACTCCACGGTTTGGATATGATCCAATTCAAGAACATTGCAAGGGGGTTCGACTGGGGTGGTACGTCTCTGAAATATTCACGGAAGTGTTCCAAGGCAAGCTCAGTGCGGGCAGAAACCACACATAGAGCAAAAGGGGCGAATATTGACTAGATCCCAGTATTCAGTACTTACAGAGACAGCAAATGCTCAGCCTATCGATGCTTTTGGTTTGAACAGTGTGTAACAAGAGGTATCAGAATAGTTACCACATGGATAACTGATTTGTGGCGGCCAAGCATTCATAGCGACGTCGCTTTTTGATCCTTCGATGTCGGCTTTCCTATCATTGTGAAGCAAAATTCACCAAGCGTTGGATGGTTCACCCACGCAAGGTAACGTGAGCTGGGTTTAGACCGTCGTAAGACAGGTTAGTTTTACCCTACTGATGACAAATGTTATTGAGACAGCATTCCTGCGTAGTACGAGAGGAACCGCAGGTACTGACCTATGGCACAATACTTGTTCGAGCGAACAGTGGTATGGCGATACGTCCGCTGGATTATGCCTGAACGCCTCTTAGGCCGTATCCGTGCTGGATTGCAATGATAATTATGAGGTCATTGTATAATATGGCAATAACCCACTAAAAGTTAATTTATAGAACGACAAAATGGAAACATTAAGCCAATGTTTCTATAGTATAGTTTTCAAAGGTACTATTTAATAGCTCCTTTATTTACTAACTAAAGAATATCACATTATTATATATCATGCATTCACCTCGAATCAATCGTAAACGACTTTGGTAACAGGCGGTATGTTGTGAGTGGTACAGCAGCTACCATACAACTGATGAAAACACAGGGTGCACAAAAATGTTTTTCTGCCAAACTAGAGACTGCATCTGCACGAAATTGGCAAACATGACAGCTTACAGTAGTAGGCTTTGCGCTGACATACGTCGAAAGCATGTTCATCCAGTTTCTAGGCGAAAGGGGTCCCAAAACACACGATGAACGTAACTGATGCAAGCGCAGGGTCCGCAAACAAGTTTTTCTGCCAAACTACTACCCGTATCTGCACCAAATTAGAACGAAAGACAGTTGACAGTAAAGATTCTCATGGTCATATACGAATATGGCAAGTTCACACAGTGTCGAATCGAAAATGGTGCCAAACGTTGTAAATAAAACTGATTAAAACACAGTATACGCAGACATATTTTCCTGCCCAACTGCAACCTATAACTGTACCGAATTGGCGCACAAGTAAAGTTATTGAGAACTTTAAGTGTATTTTGCTTATTCAGAATTTAAGTGTTGATAATATACTGGCTTATCGCCGTGTGGTGTTTTTGAGTGAGTCGTCAGGAGGGGGCTAATGACGTAACTCACACGAAAGCTGACAGTAAGGATTTCTTGACATATACTCTGAAGCAAGTTTACACAGTTTCGAGCCGATAAGAGTGCCAAAGCACACTGTAAATATAACTGAGGAAAATTCAGGGTACGTAAACATGTTTTTCTGCCAAACTAAAACCTGCACCTGCACCAAATTGACCTTTACGACAGCTCACAGTGAGTATTTGCAGTTACATATACTTTTAGAGCAAGTTCACACAGTTTCAATGCTATAGAAGTCTCAAACACACATGTAAATATAACTAATGTGTACACAGGTGCACGAATATGTTTTACAGCTCAACTACAGCCTAGATCTGCGCCAAATTAACCCATACGACAGCTGACAGTAAGTTTTTGCGTTGACATATACTCTTAAGACAAGTTCGCACAGTTTCGAGATGATACTGATGCCAAAACACACTGTAATTAAAACTGATGAAAACTCAGGGTGAGAAACATGTTTTTCTGCCAAACTATAGCCTGCCTCTGCACCAAATTGACCCTCACGACATATCACAGTAAGGATTTGCGTTGACATATATTCTCAAGGCATGTTTACACAGTTTTGAAGCGATAGAGGTCCCAAAAATTAATACTGTTTGAATAAAAACATGAAGGTTTTTAATAACTCAATAGATATTCTTGATATTATAGAAAACATTTAATGATTTCTATGTAGTAAATTAATCATGATTTCTAATAAAACATTAAAAGCCCCAAAACCCATACATACGTATAAATTACCAGTAACCCAGTATCTTAAATTTAGAGATATTCTAACAACCCTCAACCATATGTAGTCTATGCCGTATGTATATTGGTATATATATTGGATATATACGTATAACATGGACAGCAATACGCGTTCAAAATATCACTGTTTATGAATCCTGCAGTTCACACGATGGCGCTCAGTTTGCTGCGTTCTTCATGTTCCGCTTAAAGTAGTTCTTTTTTTTATTCGAATAATTGTGTAAAAAATTGTCATTATTCACGTCACATTATATATATATATATATATATATATTATTATATTCATCAATATAATTTATATCAGTATTTCTCTGCTGCGAATGTCTTGTACCCAAACTAGGTTCGAATCGCGT
>OZ012659.1:55137845-55188199 GCA_963942545.1 Oxycera nigricornis | reverse complement strand
ATACTGGCTTATCGCCGTGTGGTGTTTTTGAGTGAGTCGTCAGGAGGGGCTAATGACGTAACTCACACGAAAGCTGACAGTAAGGATTTCTTGACATATACTCTGAAGGCAAGTTTACACAGTTTCGAGGCGATAAGAGTGCCAAAGCACACTGTAAATATAACTGAGGAAAATTCAGGGTACGTAAACATGTTTTTCTGCCAAACTAAAACCTGCACCTGCACCAAATTGACCTTTACGACAGCTCACAGTGAGTATTTGCAGTTACATATACTTTTAGAGCAAGTTCACACAGTTTAAATGCTATAGAAGTCTCAAACACACATGTAAATATAACTAATGTGTACACAGGGTGCACGAACATGTTTTACAGCTCAACTACAGCCTAGATCTGCGCCAAATTAACCCATACGACAGCTGACAGTAAGTTTTTGCGTTGACATATACTCTTAAGACAAGTTCGCACAGTTTCGAGATGATACTGATGCCAAAACACACTGTAATTAAAACTGATGAAAACTCAGGGTGAGAAACATGTTTTTCTGCCAAACTATAGCCTGCCTCTGCACCAAATTGACCCTCACGACATATCACAGTAAGGATTTGCGTTGACATATATTCTCAAGGCATGTTTACACAGTTTTGAAGCGATAGAGGTCCCAAAAAATTAATAATGTTTGAATAAAAACATGAAGGTTTTTAATAACTCAATAGATATTCTTGATATTATAGAAAACATTTAATGATTTCTATGTAGCAAATAATCATGATTTCTAATAAAACATTAAAAGCCCCAAAACCCATACATACGTATAAATTACCAGTAACCCAGTATCTTAAAATTTAGAGATATTCTAACAACCCTCAACCATATGTAGTCTATGCAGTATGTATATTGGTATATATATTGGATATATACGTATAACATGGACAGCAATACGCGTTCAAAATATCACTGTTCATGAGTCCTGCAGTTCACACGATGGCGCTCAGTTTGCTGCGTTCTTCATGTTCCGCTTAAAGTAGTTCTTTTTTTTATTCGAATAATTGTGTAAAAAATTGTCATTATTCACGTCACATTATATATATATATATATATATATATATATATATATATATATATATATATATATTATATTCATGAATATAATTTATATCAGTATTTCTCTGCTGCGAATGTCTTGTACCCAAACTAGGTTCGAATCGCTAACTTATCCATATTATTTTATGTGTTGTTTAAATTAACATACTAATTTTATAGATATACAAGTGTAACTGATATATTTACATATCCATATTTATCAATCCGACGTTGTCAAAAACATCTTGGTCTTTGTTTGTCCACTAGATAGAAAATTTTCAAGAAAAATGTTGAACATATGTCCACATCAGATCCAAAAAGTGCAGCAATTTATTTATTTATTTATTTCATTTCACTTAACAGCTTAAACAAATTACAAAGTGAAACAAATTACAATAATGATAATAAAACAAAAAAGAACAAGTGCATAAAGAGAAAAATGTACAAATTACAAAATAAAGGGAAAAAAGCTAAGAAGAAAAATTATATAGGTTTGGTGCCGCAAGCAATCTCGTCTTTAAAATAAAAAACGAGTGGGGGAAAGAACCAAGCTCCAAGCTATTATGCATTCGTTGCAACCGAAGCATTGGGGATAAAAGCGCACATTAGTACGCGTAAACTGAATTTCGAAAACGTCGTGAAGCCCTTGAACCATCGTTTTCGTCTCACGTTCTGTGAATTGCCTGAGGAGTTGCAAGTCAAATCATAATTTTTCCGTTACAGTATTTTCAGTGACGATACTCATGGGCTTAATGAGCTCGTTAATAGGCTTAATTGTCATTTTTGGAGCAAGAACTACCCCCAAGGTACTTTGAAAGCCCCCTTACATCCTGAAAAGTCACTGTATGGTGTGGTTTGTATACCGGCTGAATAATTGGTCCTTACTTCTTAAAATCTGAAGACAGAACCAACGTTGCTACTGAGAAATGATTCGTAATTTTGCGTTAAATTCACCTACTAAACCATCAGCTATTGATCGCTCGAGAGCCAACTTTCGACATGTTATTGATGAAAAAAGGCCGGCTTTGCTAGAGAATGCGTAACTGGACTGACAGGATGCCCTTCCTAAGACACAGTCGCAAATATATTTGAAAACAATACTTGCCAAAAAAATGAATGCGACGTTGTTCAAAATTGGCAATTTTGATGATTAACCTGAAAGGTGTTCCTCTAAAATACTTGTCTATATATAAATACTTTACTTATATATATATATATATATATATATATATATATATATATATATATATATATATATATATATATATATAAGTGAACATAATACCATAAGATGCAACCAGGCCAGCGTATCGCAGCATGAAACTTGAAATCCTCTATTCACGCTGATAACGATTATATGACCATTAAAATGGATTTATGTCTTTCCTTGAAACGACAACTTTCTCAATATGTTAGTCATATGCATATCAGAACGAAGCACATGACTAGTTTACAAATAAACCGCGTTAAAGCTATTCTTAAAAATTGCGCAAATGTTCTTTCTGATCCACATTTAAAACAGGCAGTCAAAGGAGAAATCCGCACAACGATGAACGATCCCGTGTATTCAAAATCGTTTCTATACCCTCAAGCTCTTAAAAGCGTAGTTGAATCGGAAATCCAAAAACTTCTTAATGACGGAATAATCAGACCGTCAAAATCCCCATACAACGCCCCTGTCTAGGTTGTCCCTAAAAAGGAAGATGCATCTGGAGAAAAGAAATTCAGACTTGTGTTTGACTATAGGAAATTTAATTCCATTACTATTACCGATTCATACCCAATACTAGAGATAAATGAAGTTCTCTCAAATCTTGGTAACAATAAGTTTTTTTTCAATAATGAACCTTAAGAGTGGCTTTCATCAAATAAACCTCAGAGAATGCGATGTCGAAAAGACAGCATTCTCAATAAACAATGGAAAATACGAGTTTGTTCGGTTACCATTTTGACTAAAAAATGGTCCCCCTATTTTTCAGAAAGCATTAGACGACATTTTAAGGGAACACATCGAAAAACGATGCTATATTCACATTGACGACATAATTATTTTTGGTCAAAACGAAGAAGAGCACTTGAAGAACCTTGAATTAGTCTTAAAAACTCCAGAAAAAGCCAACATGAGAATTAATCTCCGTAAATGCGAATTTCTTCAACAGGAGGTTGAATTCCTAGGCTTCGTAATAAGCATTGAAGGAATCAAGAGCAGCCCTAAAAAGGTGAAGCTATTGGCTCCTTTCCGCTTTCGAGAACGCTCAAGGAACTCAGATCTCTTCTTGGTATATCAGGCTATTACAGGCGATTTATCAGAGACTACGCTCGAATCGCCAAGTCTCTGACATCCCTTTTAAGGGGGGAGGATGGACAAGTGTCCAAACACCTCTCAACAAATAAAGCTATTGTGCTTGACAAAGGAGCGCGAGAAGCCTTCGAAAAATTAAAGAAGCATCTAAACAAAAGTGGTTCTATCGCATCCAGATTTCTCCAAACCTTTCCAGCTAAGCACGGATGCTTCTAATTTTGCCATAGGCGCAGTTTTGTCGCAGGATGACAAACCTATCTCCTTTTTATGCCGTACGCTCAGCAAAACTGAGGAGAACTTCGCGGAAAACGAGAAGGAGATGTTAGCCATAATATGGTATGATTGAGAAACTACCTTTACGGTTTTAAAAAAGTGAAGATTTTCACGGATCAGTAACCCTTAACGTATGCGCTAAGCAACAAAATACAAATTCAAAATGAAGCGCTGAAAAGCTATTTTGAAGGAGTATAATCACGAGGTTAAGTACAAACCAGGCAAAGCTAACGTCGTCGCTGGTTCACTTTTCAGGCCTCCAAATCCTCCGGAAATCAACTCAATGACCCCCACCGAGCACAGAGCTTAAAGTTTAGCGCATGATCTGATTCCCATTGTGGAAACACTTATTAGTGTTTTTTGGAACCAAGTCATCCTCAAAATTGGTAATGAAAGGAGTTATCAACTCAAAAACCGTTTTGACCGCTACGCACGGCATATCTTTATTCAAGAAATTTACACCGAATAGGAAATCATTCAGATTCTCAAAAGATATCCAAACACATCTGCCATTAACGGGCTACTTACAGACGAAGCCACATGTGGCACAATTCAGTCAATTTATCCACATTATTTTAGAAACTATAAAGTAAGAATTACACGAAAAATTGTAGAAGATGTCGTGAATGAAATCGAACTAGAAAAAAGAATTCTGCTAGTGCATAAACGAGCACTTAGAAATGTAGTAGAAAATCGTATACAATTGCTAGAAAACTTTTTATTTTCTCAGGATGGCAGTCAAAATCAAACGATTAGTGAAAATATGCACCATCTCCAAAGAGTGCAAATATGATCGCCCCATCGCCATCCCAATAAACCTTTCATCCATTCAACTCCGATTCTAAAATATCCAGGCCACACTGTACATATAGATCTATTTGCCACTGAGAAACATCGTGTTCTTACAGCAATAGATAAATTTTCGAAATTCGCCATAGCCAAGAAAATTCCCTCGAAATCAGTAGAGGACATCAAAAAAACCCTAAGAGATATTCTATTTTATTTTTTCATACGGGAAAACGTAGTGATCGATAACGAAGGAGCACTTAGATCTCCTACATTCATGTCAATGCTGGAGGACAAATTGCAAATTAAAACATTCCGGACGCCACCTTATAAAAATGAGGTGAACGGTCAAATAAAACGATGACATTCAACCTTGACCGAAACAATGCGATGTCTAAAAAGGGAAGAATCCTTAAGTACATTTGATCTGCTTTAAGAAAAAGCAGTCAAGGAGTATAACTAATCCGTCCATTCTGTCACTGGCAACAAACCAGTAGACTTATTCTTCGGACGTTCTGATAATACCACGCCTGAAGATATCGAGAATATTCGAAAGAAAAACGTTGAAAAGCTCAAACCCAAGCAATATAAAGACTTGCGATTTCACAATAAATCTCGGCAGCCAACAAAAAGGTATCAATTAGGTGAGATAATATTTGTTAAGCAAAATAGTCGTAAAGGCTCTAAACTTATTCCCCGCTACAAGCAGGAGAAAGTTAAAGAAAATAACCACACTACTATACTATTCGAATCAGGAAAAATCGTCCATAAAGATAAAATTTGTAACTAACTATTTTAGATTGATCCTTCAATTGGCTCAGTCAAAAGTGCAAATTCTCGACCCTTAGAACTCACAGGAAGTGACCCTCCATTTAAGATAAACCAGAATACAAAATGGAAACTTTGAATTGATACATAAGATCGATTTAGACCAATACGAGAGATTCATAGCAAAATCTGATGCAGTGTTAAATCTATCAATAATACAGCATCATCCGATTGCGCGATATCTATCACATGAGTTAAGACAAATTGAAACTTTCGTTCACAACCTTAAAACCACGGAAAATGAAAAGTGTCACTAGATTTTACCGGCACAGCCTGAAAATGGCTCGCAGGAAACTCCGATCATGAGGATTTTGCTACCATTAAAGAAACAATTGATGATGTTCTCAAAGACTCGAATAAACGAAATCCCATTTTTAAAAATAATAAAATATCACAATGTAATTTATGGGATCATTAAGGAATGCAAAAATTCAATTATTGTTCTATCTGGAAGGAAAAAGATTTGTTAGATATAAGTAATACTTCCCGTACACCAAATCTGCTGAACAGCTTAGAAGCAAACTACAACGTCATCAGTGGTGAAAACATTTCCGTCATCGACAACAGCTCTTCTGACATCTTACTCCTGAATAACAAGTTGGACGGAACTTATTTCATTGGCACAATAACAATAGTGCTCGCAATAGGATTAGCTAAATTTTGCCATAAATGAAATGAAATTAAAATATATCCTTCCAGTACTGATCATCAGGTTCTACAGCTGGCAGCGCATCGCAACACGGATAATCCTTCACCTGTGACTTACCATATACCAGCGCTAAAGTTCAACATTTCATATTTTTGACAATCGAGGACGATTGTTTTTAAAGGAGGAGGAGTTAACATAAGATGCAACCAGGCCAGCGTATCGCACCATGAAGGAGAATGCAGTGGCCAGCAGAAGTCATTGTTTACTTTTACGCAATAAATGCACCAGACGCTGGCATCACCAACTTTAGCCTCTAAAGAAATCATTGTTTAGATATACGCAAGAAATTCACCATTGTTTACATATACGCACCAGACGCTGGCATCATTTTAGCTTATAAATGTAGAAATAGGAATAGAATGAGTTAAATTGTAAATTAAATTTAGCTGAATAAAGACGCAAGATTTATGTCTTGCAATTTGTAATTATTTAAAACGAAAAAGGTGTTGTAATTTAACTTATATACATGTAAATATTTATATATATATATATATATATATATATATATATATATATATATATATATATATATATGCCTAAAGTGCCTTCTTTCCATTTTCAAACAAGAACGGGAGTTTTAATTAATTTTTTTTTCTAAAAAAAAATATAAAATGTTATCCCAAGCTCGGAACTTTTTAATAAAACACTTTTAAACCACTTTAATTTTCACAATTTTCTTGATTGCTTAACCAACTTAGGATTTTCTTAAAACTGAACTTGGACTACAATTCAATATCTTATTTATAGCTTGCTATTGTTTATACAGAAGCGATCTTATTTGCAATTAGTCTGAGGATGAGTTTCGTACATTAAAAGGGAACTCATGTCTGTGTCAATTTATTGTCCACAGCTCATTCACATTTGACATTGTTTATAATAATATGATTGAGGCACTTCGATTTGCGAAATCAATTAGTTCTTGTATCATTAATAAATATAATGAATTCAATTAGTCCAACGATTATGTCATCACTATGCTTAATGGATTGGATTGTTTATATTAAAGGGAATTGGAATATAGGTGAGTCATATCAACATAGATAATTATATGACTCATGTTCTTTGTGAAGGAGATGATATTTGAGATGTACGTGGTTTAGGCATAGGAATAAATGATGTTGTTATATCAGAATCGGTTACAGGTGTAATATTTGAGATTACAGATGTAACTTCTCCCTCCTTTCGATCATTGTTGTCCTCAACAATTTTGATGATAGGTAATTTGGATTTCTGTTTATCAGTGGTGCTAACATTAATGTTGATTTTTGAAGATTTATTTTTACAATACCAATAGAGTACATAAATTATTCCAATGGTTATAAATATTATTACTAAAGTGGAACCAAAGGTGATATTGTTTTTTGTGTTTAGGTATTTGATTTCTTCAATTTTCTTTAAATTGTTTAAGTTTTCTAGTTGAACGTTTTCGAAGTTTATTTCATGGATGAAATTCGTTGTATTTTTGATTGGATTTATTGTTAGAATTTGTTGAAACTTATTTATCACATTATTGAACAATTTTTTATTTATTTCTATTTGACAATTACTAAATTTGATAACATAGTTTCCATTTAATTTGTATGTTTTTTCGTCACAATTTTGTTTGATTTTCTCGTGAATGTTTGCAACTAATATAAGTCCTTTTTCAATTTCTGTTATTTGGGTTTCATTATTATATTTTATTATACAATTTTTATTTTTACATTCTAGCTTGTTTGATAATAATTTTACACATTTTTCGTATTCATAATATATTCCATGATATAATACTACTTCTTTAATGTGAACATTTAATGTTTCGAATTGCTTATTTGGTAGTTTGTTAACATAGTAAGATAAAATAGGTTAGTAAGTACAGGAATATTGATGACAAATATTATAACACTATTTTTGCCAAAGACGTTTATGCTAATATATTTTACTTCATCGAATGTCAGGTTGTAGTCAATAATTTCATTGTGAGTAAGTGAAGAGCGAGTCATTATTCCAATTCTTGCTGAGTTTTTGTTGTCAATTATTTTTTCCATTTCATCTTTTACCAAGTCAAGATTATGATTTAATTTTATTTTGTGCTTCAGATGTTAACCGTTCAAATATTTTATTGGTTTGATTTATATTCTGGACGATTTTATCTAGATTGTTCTGAAAAGCGTTATTTATTTTCTTCTGTTGAGTCATAGATTCTATTATGTTGTGATCATTTATGTCTATTATTTTTAAATGTTGCATAATTTCTTGGTAATCCTTGCTGTCCATTATTCCGAAGAGCCATTTGTATACATTTCCAATAGGATTAATTAGTCCTCGTTTTTGTCTGTTATGACTAAAACGTAGTAGTTTCAATTCGCTCCGTATGGTTTCAATATTTTTAATGACGTGTGCGTCTAGTTCTATTTCATTACTAATTTGGTTCAATGCGTATTCGTATTGGTTTAAGTCTATTTGGTGATAAATTCGTTTATAGTCTTGTATCATTCTGACAAGATCTTTTTTTATCAGAATTAATCCCGAATTGGATTTCACATTTTCTAGATTTATCTCGGATTTAGATGATGGTATGAATGTTGGTCGTATTAAGATTATCAGAAGCTTCTTTATTCTGAATATCTGGAATTTGAAAAGAGAAAATGAAGGGATATTTTCAGGTCAGAAGTTTTCCTTGGATTATTTCTAATATCATTTTCCGTCTAAAATATGGAAAAATCGAGGTTTCTTTTGCGCAAAAGATATTCTGCGGGTATGCAAGTGAATATATCACAATCGTTACTGTTGTTTTGCAGAGGAGAATTGGTTTTATTTTCTAATATAAACGAGGAAGTGTCTAAATATTGATTTAATTTGTCTTGCGATTCTTTTTCCAAATAGGTTTGTAAGAGTTTTAACATTTGATTATTTGGATGAAAGTCATAGTATTTTATTGATTTGTTTTCAATATCTATTGTTGCTAATGCCCAATGAGTGTCATTAACATGTATGGGGATTAAGATTAATTTATAGGAAAATATGTTTTCTTTACGTGTCCAGCGTTTGACTCCGTCATAATTGAGTTTGTATAAAGAATGTATTGAAAGTAAATATGTTTTGAAGATCATCAGCAATTTTATTTCGTTTCGTAATTAAGTTGAAGTAGAAATTAATTATCTGATCGTTTACCCATTGATTTTCAGCTAATGTGTTTATGTCTTTTCTGGTGATGTTTAAATGGAAGTTTGACGTTAAGATTTCGTTAGGAGAGCCGTTGTGTAATGCATTGTTTATAAGTATTTCGTCGTTGATTGAGAGAGGTTCAAAGGTTTTTGTTATCTTGGGTGTGAGTGTTTCCTCTGAATTTTGTGTGTATTTTTTTATACGTTTAATTCTACTAGGGTGAATTTTCGTTTGATACCTATTATACTTTTCTTTTGTTGTAATTATATTTCCTGAGCTACCTTTTGTTATTTCAACTTTTCTAAATTTAGGTTTTTCTTTGTGTCTTTCATTTTTGTAGTTTTAAATGAAAACAAGTTTTTGGTTTATTTCGGGTTGATTTTCTCTAGTTTTATTATGGTAATCTATCCATTTTAATTTTATATTTAGGACTAATTTGTGTAGTTGATTTTTATTGATGTTTCCGAATTGTACATCTATTGGTTTATTTTCGATAGTTGAATGTATTGTATGGTTATTATAATATTCAGTAGCTTTGAATATTTGCTCGGTAATGTTTAGTTCTGGCTCGGTTAAAGAGAGGATTCTAATTTGTTCGAGAAGGGTACTGTGACATCTATTTATGTCTGAATTTCCAGTGTGTGCTTTAGGGGAAGTAAAATGGATTTCTATATTTTCTTTTCGGAAGAAGTCCTTTACGTTTACCATGTTAAATTCATTATCCGAAATAATTTTCCTTGGTATTCCTAGGATAGCATTACGTTATCTGATGAGTTGGATAAATGTAATAGCATTTTTATCCATTGTTTCTTTGACGTATAAATGTTTTGAGAACTTATCGATAGCAGTAAAATATTGTCATTTTCCAATGAGGAATATGTCTATGTGTATTATTTCATTGATATCGGTTGGTGGCTCTGTTAAATGAAATTTTGGTTTTATCGGTTTTCGATCGTATTTTGCTGACGTACAGATTTCACAATTGTTAATGTATTTAGTAACAAATTTGAATAATCCATGATGATAATATTTATTCTTCATTTCTAAATAATTTTCTATGATGCCACGATGATTGCTTTTTTTACGGATTTCTTGAATTATTTTATAGCATTGATTTTCATTTATTAAATTTAAAGCGTATTCTGTGCATTTTATGAATCTTAATTTTTTGTTACTTTCAAAAAGATTTATTAGTATAAGTTGAGCTTTATTCCATAAATGGTCAGTGAGTTCACAATAAATTCCAATTTGCCCATTTTCTGGTATATACCTTCCAAGTATATCAATTAATACGTTTTGTTTGTCTAAATCTGGTTTGTCCATAAAAAATTTACGTTTTTTATTAATTGTTTCCATTTCTTTCCGTTTTTTATTTAAAATGGTTATTTGAGTTTTGTATATATTAACTATACCTTCCTTTATTGGTATATGATTATTCTGTTCTTCAATTCCAGAATGTATTGTAGCCTTTTCGCTAGTGTCATCGTGCATTTCATTATTTGTAGTCTTATTCGTTAGTACGTTTATTTCCCCGTTATCAATATTGATTCGACTAAGAAAATCTGCAACTTTGTTGTCTTTTCCTTTGACGTATTCTATATCGAATTTGTATTCGTTGAGTCTGATCTTCCAACGTTGAAGTTTTGAATTAGGTTCTTTAAGGTTGCTAAACCATACAAGGGGGTCTGTGATCTGTTTTTATAGAAAATTTTACTCCGTATAAATGAGGACGAAAGTATTGTGTTGCCCATACGATGGAAAGTAGTTCCTTTTCAATTGTTGAATAGTTTCTTTCATGTTCATTTAGGGTTCTGCTTGCAAAGGACAAGGGATGACCCTTTTGTGATAGGACGGCACCAATGGATTTATTTGAAGCGTCGGTGGTTAGAACAAATTTTTGTTTGAAATCAGGGTACCTTAATACTGGATAGTTAGTTAGAAGACCTTTTAATTTCTCAAAAGCGGAAACATACTGAGGATCATTGATATTGATTTTCTTTTCTTTTTTTAAGGCGTCCGTTAGAGGAGTTGCTATTTTAGCGTAATTATTGATAAATTTCCTATAATAACCTGTGATACCCTGAAATGATTTTATTTCTTTTACAATTTTTGGAATCTTAAACGTTTTAATTGCTACATTTTTTTCTGAATTTGGTTTAATTCCTTCTGTAGTGAGTGTATGGCCAAGATAATCGGTTGTTTTTGCAAAGAATTTGCATTTATCGATTTGTATTTTAAGTTTGTGTTTTTCAAGGGTTGAAAATATTTTGCGAACTTCCATTTCTTGTTTAGAAGTGGCAAATATTAAAATGTCATCGAGGTATACTACACAAGTTTTGTTTATAAAGTCTCTAAGTACTTCGTAAATCATTCTTTGAAATGTAACGGGGGAATTTTTGAGACCGAAGGGCATACGGATAAATTCGTAATGTCCTTGAGGAGTGCTGCAAGCAGTTTTGTATTGATCGTTTTCATCGACCATTATTTGCTAAATCTAATGAAGTGAAATATTGCGCTTTCCTCAGTTTATTGAATATAGATTCGATATTCGGTATGGGAAATTTATCGGTAACAGTCTCTTCATTTAATTTGCGGTAGTCTATAACGATTCGCCATTTCTTTACACTTGAGTTTTCCAGTTTTTTGGGGACGACCCAAATTGGTGCGTTGTATGGAGAATTAGACAGTTTGATTATGCCTTGTTTCAGCATATCATTTATTTGGATTTATACTTCCTTTTCATGTATTGGTTGGAAGCGATATATTCTGGAGTATAAGGGTTTATTACTTTTCGTAATAATAGAATTAGAATAGATTTTCTCTTTCCTTGTAAAACAGATTTCCATAATCTCTAAGTATACTCTGTAGAGAGATACTTTCTTCGTGGTTTAAAACTTCAAATAACTTATCTTGAGAGTTACTATTTTGCAGGTCATCCTGAAAGTTTATTTCTTCGGGTATTGAATCATCAAATTTCAATGTTCACCTAGATCTAACTGAATTTTTAAAGCGTAAAGAAGGTTTTGCCCGATTACTGCTTTAAAGTTTTTGTTGGAAAAGTCCATTAAATTCCAAATAATTTTGTGGGTGTCTGGGAGTTTGAATTCTAATGGCTGCCAGATTTCATTTTGTGAGTGACGTGAAATGTACTATTAAACTGTTAGTTGGGATAGAATTGTTTAATTTTATTCTTTTATTATTATTTTAAACATTGGATGTCAATTCCTGATGTGGATGCACCTGTATCTATGAATAAAGGTATAACTTCGTTATTGATAATAAGATTGACTATGGGTAATGAATTTCCGAGGCAAGGTTGATAAAATTTACATCCATTGGTTCAGGACGTAGATTTTGCCTTTGGTTTGTTCGATATCTAGCAGAATTATCAATTTTCATTGGTTCAGGAGAATTGATAACTTGATTCTTGTAATTTTCATTATAATGGTTTCGAAATTTATTAGGGTATTCGTTCGAATATTGATTGTTACGATTATTATACTGATTATTGCTATATCGGTTATTAAATTGATTATAATGTTGACTATTTTGGTCATTTCTGTTGAAACGTTGGTTGTTATTTCTATAACCTTGACGAGGTCGATTAGGTGCAACGTTTTGTGTTGTATTACTCGCACTTTCACAATTTTGTTGGATTTCCCGGATAGTATTGTATGCTTGATTGAGAGTAGTACAATTTTTTATTTCAATCAAGTATGATATGTATTGTGGTAAAAGAGCTTTGAATTTATTTAAAACAAGATTTTCATTTCGAATGTATTGAATTCCGCGTGTGAATTTCTTTGAGGGTCTTGAATGTATTTGGTGTTAATTTCATTTAAAAGATTATTCAAATGGTTAAATGCGTCATCAATAGACCTATAACTTACCTTATGAATTTTATTCACTAAACTATTATATGATTCTGTAATACCAAATGTTGAGATGAGGATACTTTTTACACTGTCCCACGATGGGTTCGGTATCTTCTGAACCGTATTGCGTGCTTCACCTTGAAGTTTGTTGAGGATGAGCCGGAATAAATAAATTTGTTGGTTTCCTGGTTGTGCAAGATTTAATATGGTGTTGGTTTCGTCCAACCATGAGTTTTTTTTTTCGTCGTTGGGAGGTGGAAATCTTCAAAAGATACCGAGTTGCTTCTGCTTCTCGGCATGTCGGATTTCTACCGACTAAAACCACCTCCGTCTCCTCCAAAAAACTTTTACTCCATTACTCATTGCTTGCACTGTCCGTGTGCAGTTTATTTCTTGAAGGCTTGTTCATTTAAATAGTACTTCCCAGACGATGTATATCGGTATAAGGGATAGTACCAGTATCTCAAAAATTTTATTCAGAGTTCAATATATCCAATTTTGTTTCCCATTTGTAGCAGGAAAAAAAATTTTAGCGTTCTTAAAAAAAGTATATAAATAAAAAAATATATATATACATATATATATATATATATATATATATATATATATATATATATATATATATATATATATATTAAAATAAAAAAAATATATTAGCGTTCTTAATTATTCAAATTGAGTTTTCAGTAAATGTTTACGTAGCATTATTTTAAATGACATTATGTTACGCGCTTCTTTTATTGTTTGAGGTAGCTCATTGTAAAAATTTGTTGCGGTGTTAATCGGATCCATCCTCAGGCGCTCTGTCCTAGCAAATTTTATTAAAATATCATTTGCGTTTCTTATATTGTAGTCGTTTTTTCTCCCATTTATATCTAGTTTCGTTGTTTTCATTTGTGCAATGTGTAAATTTTTAAAAATGAATTTTCCTTTTTCCATATGAATCAGTCCGTCTACGTTAAGTTCTTGTGCTGTTTTATATACTTCAGATGTAGCGGTCATCCTTTGCAAGTTATATATGGTTTTGTATGCTTTAGTTAGTAGCCGTGACATGCTCATGAGGTTATTTTTGGTAGTCTGGCTCCAAATTATAATCCCGTATGTAATTATTGAAATTATGTATGCATTTTTAATTTGTATTTTATTTTTAATTGAGAAATAGCTGAAACGATGGAGCAAATCAACGATAGCTGCAATTTTTTTCCTCATTTCATTTATATGCGGTGTCCACGTTAGTTTTCCATCGATTGTAAGTCCAAGGTACTTCATATGTTTAACTCTCTGAAGAGTTTTATTTTCTATTTTTATCAGTGGCTCAATATCAGTTTTATTTTTTTGTTTAAAGATAATGTATTTGGTTTTGTTCGTGTTTAATGTCAATTTGTTCCGTATGAGCCATTGGGAATATTTTTCTAAGTCATTGTTTATCTTTTGTTCTAAGTCAGCTTCATTTTTAGCTTAGTAAATCAGTATCGTATCGTCAGCGTACATCATAACTTTCCCTTCGATTCCTGAAGTCACCAAGTTGTTTGTATATAACAGGAAAAGAATCGATCCTAGTATTGATCCCTGTGGTACGCCAATAGTAATCGGCGCTATTTCACTGTTAGCTTTTCCAATTTCAGTCCTTTGAAGTCTTTCTGCCAGGTACGTACGCATAAGTTCTCTTGACATACCAACAATTCCCAAGTTCTCAAGTTTACTTATCAATATATCGTGCACTACCGTATCAAACGCCTTTTTTAGATCGATAAAAACTGCAGCAACGTAACTTCCTTGATCCAGTTGTGTATTGATATGTCTCATCTCATCTCATATGTTTCTACCAATAACCCTATTCTGCATTAAGTATTCTTTAATTCGCAAAGCTAATATTTTTCCATGAGTTTACTCAGTGAGTTTAACAATGTTATTGGTCGAAAATTATTTGGGTCAGTTTCCAGCCCTCCTTTAAATATGGGTATTACCTTGGCGGTTTTTAGATAGTTTCTGAGTCGTTTCTAGGGAGTTCTGATACAATTTTCTGTCCTATTGATATGAAATGATCGTTTAATATATCTGAGATTTTTACTGGTTCTTTGAAATTTTCGCCCATGAAACTTATTTGCTTTATATCCTAGTTTTTAGTAGTGTTTGTGTCTGCCTTTCTAAAAACTTTATATACTAAGTTCCAAAAATTTCGCTGATTGTTAAAACCTTCTTCAAATTTTCTCGAATAGTAATTTTCCTTTGCATTTTTAATCGCATTGTTGCATTCGTTTTTTATAATTTGATAGTTCTTTTGTTTCATTATATTTGTTGGATCTTTTTTTAGTGCTTTAAAAGCTGTTTGCTTTTTCCTGGAAAAGTGGATTACTTTTCCAGTCATTCATGTGTCATTTCTCGTCCTTATAGGTTTAATTTTTGTGGCTAAAAATTTCGCTTGCAAAATTAGCTCAGCTAACTCCTGGAAGTTATTTGGTTTTCTACTTTCAATTAGCTGTTTTGTTATGCCTATGAATTTATCAGTTTGCATGTATGTAATATTCTTTTTTATTGGTTTAATTTTTTTATTAATTTTTGTTGTTATGGTTACTCGTATCAGTCGATGGTCTAGACATGGCCAGTCTTCAAATATATAAGTGGTATTGTTTTTAATTGACTGACTGTTTGTAGTTACATGGTCCAGTAGCGTTCTTGTAGTCAATCTGGTTGGCGGAGCAAGATTAAGTATTTCTGTACTGTTGGTTGTTAATGTGTCCAAGTAATTTTGACTTTGTGGGCTGTCGTCTAGGAGATTAATATTAGTATCTGCTATTGTAATTAGTGACTTGTGTGTCGAATGAACATAGTCCATATGGTCTATGAACTCAGAGAATGAAATTTTTTATGTCTGTTTCTAGTTCTATTATAATTGTTGAAAAATTTATATTTGTGTATATTGTTTTAAAGTTTATACCCTTCCTAATATATATGGATGTCACGCCTCCTCGCTTTTCTGTTCTACAGTTATACACAGCGTTAAAACCTTTATGTTATAATATTCGACTTCATTCTCGTAAAGCCATATTTCACAGAAAACCAACACATCGACTTCTTTATGTTGTTCAGTATAAATTTCAATATCTTCAATTTTTCGGCGAATGCTTCTAAGGTTGGCATAGAGTACAACTAATTTGTTTGTTATTTCCATTTTATATTTTTTGTTGTAGTTTATGTTCCTCCTAGATAGTTTAAGTCGTCTTATATATTCTGGGCATTCCAATGAGTCAGCTCTATGGCATACATTTAATGATTTGGTATTATTTAAGCAATTTAGACATTTATGTATGTTTGCTTTACAGTCCGTAGTTTTATGATCTCCTGCGCATTTCGCACACGTATCTTTACCCTCACATTTGTTCGTTTTGTGATTGTATTTTTGGCATTTATAGCACCTAGTGACATTATGATCTTCTGTCACAAAATGTGTTCCGAAATCAATGTTTATATATTTATTATTTATTCTTTTATACATAGGCCCATTGACCTCTAATATAGCTTTCCACTTTCCATTTTTTATCTGTCTAGTGTGCACTATATCCAATTTACACTCATTTTCTACTGAGTGATTTAAGTTGTTTATTTCCTTGTTTAATTCTGCTGTTGTATATTTTTTATGCAAACCTTTTATGATCATCCGTGGAGAGTGTTCCGCTGTTGTTCCAATTTGGTATTTTTGATTCATGTTATTCTTTATTTTGGTAAGCAAGGTTTCTGTGTTTTTTTCCGAGTCAGTTTTTATTAGTATTCCCCCATTTTTTAGTGGTTTTACAAATTTGATGGGTATTTTTATTTCTCCTGGTTTTATATGATCTCTTAGCTCATTTAAAGTATCATCCGTTGTTTGTTCTTCCTTCGGACGAAGAATGATACCTTTTTGTCCTTGTTGCTGTTTTCCTTCGTCATTCTTGTTTATTTTTAGTATTGCCGCATATGATTGTTGCTGTGCTTGAACCAAACTATTAGCCTCCTAGATTTTTTCCATTTTTTTGCTTATTTCTTGCAAGGTTTCCTGTTGTTTTTTCATTGCCGATACTATTTCTGTTTCAAAACCTTAATTGAAATCCTCATTGCATGTAACACAAAACCATTTGCATTTGTTACCGAGTTTTTCAAAAAGTTCGTAGTCTTCATCTGTATATTTCAGACATTTAAAATGAAACCAATATTTGCAGTGCCATTCACATTGGATCGCTTTTTCTTCTTTTCCAATATCTTTACAGCAGATGCCGCATTTTTTTTTGGTGGCATTATGAATTATTATAATTCTCCTCGCAAAAGTTTTTTTCACACACTGTGCTTACCGGAAGAACCTTAGATCTCCAATCTCAGATTCTAGTTCGACACAGATTCAGCGATAGGTGTAAAATATGAAAGTTTTGTTCAAACGCTATCTAGCTGGTCTTCTCAAAATTATTCGTCGCAGTAACCGTTGAATTTTTTTTTACTGAATCAAAGAAATTTAGAAATAATCAAACCTCAAAAAAATACCTATCCTTGACCGGATGAGTATTCCCGATTGTTACCAATATAAGCAAGTAGACGTCTTGTTTCTTTTAACAAATCGTCAAAAGACAAATTAAATGGTAATTCAGCTTCTTGTTCAGCCATTATTTCACATGTTATTTATTTTGTGTTTTTGAGTTTAATTTGTTTTTATATTAAATTGTTCGTTGGTATTTTATTATGGTTTTTGTCAATGTTTCTTACTTTCGATTGAATTTTCTTCAATTTACTAGAAACTTTTCGTGAGAAGAGTCAATTTTCATTATTCAGACGAATTTTCTTCGTGTGAATTATTTTTATTAAAACACTTGTTTTAACCTACTCAAAATATCTTTGGTAGGAGGACGAATTTTCTTACAATTCTGTCCTAGGCAATTTAAGACCATTTTTGTAAGATTCGATGCGTCTAAAAGACGCGTCCTTCTTAAGACGTACGACTGCGCCAGTTTTAATTAATTTTTCTATTTTCTAGAAAAATATAAAATGTTATCCCAAACTCGGAACTTTTTAATAAAACACTTTTAAACCACTTTAATTTTCACAATTTTCTTGATTGCTTAACCAACTTAGGATTTTCTTAAAACTGAACTTGGACTACAATTCAATATCTTATTTATAGCTTGATATTGTTTATACAGAAGCGATCTTATTTGCAATTAGTCTGAGGATGAGTTTCGTACATTAAAAGGGAATTCATGTCTGTGTAAATTTATTGTCCACAGCTCATTCACTTTTGACATTGTTTATAATAATATGATTGAGGCACTTCGATTTGCGAAATCAATTAGTTCTTGTATCATTAATAAATATAATGAATTCAATTAGTCCAACGATTCTGTCATCACTATGCTTAATGGATTGGATTGTTTATATTAAAGGAAATTGGAATATAGGTGAATCATATCAACATAGATAATTATATGACTCATGTTCTTTGTGATGGAGATGATATTTGAGATGTACGTGGTTTAGGGATAGGAATAAATGATGTTGTTATATCAGAATCGGTTACAAGTGTAATATTTGAGATTACAGATGTAACTCGGGTTCTTCTTTTCAAGCTCCGTATAACTCTTGACAACATCTCGCTTAACAGATGTTCCACGGTATCAAGAGTTTCCTTGTGAACAATTGCTTTCAAATGCCTTCACAGAAAATGATCTTATGAATTTAAATCCACACATCTTACAACCCAACGTATTGCACTATAACGGCCTAGCCAGCGATTCTAGCATCCTTTGTGCTGCCAAGTTGTATCCTCTCCAAAAAAGTGTGGTGGTGCTCCATGATTTTGAAACCATATCTTCCTTCTTGTTGAAAGTGGATGTTGTCCAATAATATTGATAACACATACCCCAAAAATATTTGAAGCCTTGGCTAGCTATGCGGTCCGGAAGAATATTGGACCCTATAAGTTGATCTCCAATGGTACCTGCCCAAACTGAAACTCCATTGAACTTGGTGATGACCTTAGCGTACCATATATGGATTGGTTTCGCTCCGCCAATGGTGGTTGTGAAAGTTGAAAATTTCTCCTGGGTGAGGAGGCACTTGTCCGTGAAAAAAAAATGTTTTTTTTAAGTTGGGGCCATGCAGAATTCTTCCCTGTAGCCAATCACAAAAACCCACTTACTTCGCGTTACCCTGTGTATGAAATTTGCGCACCTACAAAAAGCGTTAAGGGTGCAAACTAAAATTGCGAAAAGCTACTTGCACTGTTGATTTTGATAGCGCCAATTCTCTTGCTATTCCTCATGTGTTTGATAACTATCAAAACCGACATCACTAGATGGACAAGAGGTTCATTGATACGTAAGGAACGAGCCATAACATTTTGAAAATGTTGATTGAAGATTCCAATAAATTCATGTGGATTTAATTAGTACATGACAACTTTCAAATATATTTACGTGATAAATAGTTTTTCACGTTGGCATAAAGCTTTAGCAATTGGATTATTCAAGTAGAAACGGTAGCATTTACGATCTATAACGGATTGATTTCGTGATTTGACACCCGAAACGTAATTTCTTCAATTGAAATCAGTTTTTTTTTCGGAACGTTAACAAATTTTATTGAATGCGCAGAACGACAACACAGATTACCATTCTGCTTAGAATGGTATTAAAGAGCTTTTCAATCGTACCCTCAAGACAGCATGTGCCATGAAACATCACGTAAGCCAGAAACATTGCCCACAATTCCCTTTGGATTGGAAACAATAATCGAAGAAGATTTAGGATGTACATTTGCAGAAATGCTTCTAGGAGTGCAACTTTGCCCGACAGGAGAATCCCTAATCAAAGAGTGGGTACGATTGATGCACACGAGTTCATTACGAATTCAAGACGGAACATGCATTAAGCTTACCCAACGCCCACTGAACATTATCTTAGTGATTCAACTTTCTTTGTCAAAGATATTTGTAGCTGTTTTTTGCGTATGGATGCAGTGAAGCAATCACTTCAGCAACCCTATTCTAGTTCTCGCGTACGTTTTGGACCAAAATTGACAACAGTTTCTACGAAGTCACCGAACATTCTAAATCCACAGCAAACAGAACGCCTCCATCTGGTGTTCAAAGAGATTGGCCGGCCCGTGGGCAATTTTGCTGGATCTTAAAAACGTACCCCGGGGCTGAAGTACAACATAAAGTGACATTCAAATAGATGTAATTGTCACTCGCGGATGAGTGATGTAGGATCCATGAAGTGACTACAGCATATCCGCAGTCTGCACAGTAGGACAGTGTAGAAATAAGACATTCGGAAATCAAGTTTCGTCCGAAGCATGTACCCTGTGCTCCGGAGAGTTGCGTTACCAGCTGTACAAAGATAAAGTATTTTGAGAGAACATTTGATTAAAGTTTATTTAAAACAACGAAGGCACTAATGTGACATGTAAATTTAAAAAAAAAACAAATGAGGTTGAAACAAAACTAGCGAAGAAAACCAGTCTGTGTGCTTATATAAGTTATGGTTCGCTTTCAAGAGTCTTAGACTACTTCTTTATTATATCTAGAAACAACCCAACTTATGTCTTATGTATATTTTACTTACTTTATTACATTAAAATGCTGGCTCAGCGTTTTACTTGCCTAGTGAAATTTCTGACACGCAGAGGAAATCCCGAGAGATGGCTCCACCGGCGCGTATCACGTTTAGTTAGCAGCATCTCTTAAATGAACGCACACCAAGTTTCAGCCGTATTGGTGTATTTCTTTGTGTTTGGCATTTGTGTGAATCAAGGAAGTCGGGTGATTTTCAAGAAATGGACGAAAAATAATTTCGTGTGATGATTGAACATTACTTTATGAGAGGCAAAACGCCTCAATAGACTAAAGAGAAACTTGATAAACATTATGGTGACTCTGCACCTTCGATTAGAACAGTTAAGTGGTTTCAAAATATGTTACGTTCGCCACGCAACTTGGTCGGCCCACAACCCAGAAGGGCAAAATCGGGGTCTGCCCTGTTCTTGAAGACCCCAAACCACCAAGCGGGTGAACGCTGTTTTCTTAAAGAATTGCTAAGGTTACGTTCGCCACTTCACATAATCAAGCTAATTAATGAATTATATTGTTATTAATGAAGTATATTGGTATTAATGAATTAGATTGTAAGGAGTAGAGGTTTGAATTATGTAAATGTAGAGGAGATGTAGGTATGTAAGGATATTGGACTAGGTAACTAAGTAGGTAGTAAGTTTGTTTTGGAGAGTGTTCCTGACCGTGCGCGCGAGGCCGCGTAATTGAGGTATCCTCACCAGCAACATGCACCACAGTTAACGTCACATACCCTGCAGATAAGTTGCCAGCAATGACGGCAACAAACAACGATCACCCAATTGCCGCAACAGATCCAAATTCAGGCTCCGCCCGGTCTACGATGCCCCCAACGGAGTCCCCGATGCGCCTGTGATACCCACACCCATTGGTACTTGCAATTTACCATGGTTAACGACCGCCACAATTATTTCACCAGACAAGCAGCAGTCACATCATCCCCCCCGCACCGAGGTGCAACGCTCTGGCCAAACCCGCGAAGCTTCGATCGCCAGCTAATGTGCGTCCCCGAAACCAGTTCCAAAGCTAGGAAGCTTTGATGAGGTGAGCAACCTCATGGGCATTGACCGTTGATGTAGCAACGAAACTGGTGTTCCTCATAAATAGAGCCACGAGACGAGCTGACGGGATCTTTTTAGGTGAGGAACTTGGACGGTGTTCTGCTCTCCTTTTTGACGGTGCGAAGCTCGAAGACGAGTACGTTTTGGGTGTCGACTTTCGCTTGTCGTTGCGGAGTATAAGCGGGTGAATTTTCGAATTGAGATCTTCGAATAGTAATAGCGCGGTGTGTGCTGTCGTTACCGCGCAAAAATTTACCGTGAAAACCTTTCAACAACAAGTGTACTGTGCTAAAATAGATCCATAAGAAAATTTACGATATTTTTTCCGAGTGTTTTGAGCGGATTCAAAAGATACCTTTGAAAGTCAGCAAATTGGACAAGTACCCAGTGCCAGAAGAACACTGATATAGCATAAGTAAAAGGGAGTTTCCCGGAAAATCGTGTGTACGCGTGTTTTCAACGGCCAGACAAGCAGCCAGCGAGCGAGTCAGGAAGCAGTCGACGAAGTAAAATAAGGAACACGTTGTGAATAAGATTAAGATTACATTGTTAAGAAGTAGCTAAGGTTATAGGGGAAAAAATTGGTTCAGTGGTTATAAATTGTTGTTATTGCGTGGGATGGCGAAGCGGGAATCGCGTCTCCGGCATTTAGGTCCTTGTTTCAGATTCTCTTGTTGGTGTTGTTGGGTTGTCGCTGATCCTTTTCCTGTTTCAGGATTCGCGGACAAGGCAGTCCCGGCGCAGAAACAGGTGGCGCCCTTTTATGAAAATATCCCCACACCCCTCTTTGCGGGTGAAGTCGGGTGGGATTGCCCAAACCGTGGCCAGGGTCGGCCACGGTGTAAGAGTGGTGAGCGTTACGCAAAATAACAAATTTTCGGACCGGCAATATGAGCACAAGTGACGCTGAACGTTCTGGACGGCCTGTGGAGGTTACGACTCCAGAAATCATTAATCAAATCCATGATATGGTGATGGATGACAGAAGAGTTAAGGTGCGTGAGATTGCTGGTACTGTGGTCATCTCGAGTGAACCGGTTCGTAATATTTTGCATAAACATTTGAACATGAGAAAGCTATTAGCAAGATGGGTGCCGCGATTGCTCACGCTTGACCAAAAACGGGATGGTGTGAAGTGTTGCAAGGATGGTTTGCAGCTGTACCAGAAAAATCCGGAGGACTTTAAGCGTCGTTTCGTCACTGTGAATGAAACATGGATACATTACTATACTGCTGAGATCAGACAACCATCTAAACAATGAGTTACCAAGGAGGAATCTGCACCAAAAAAGGCCAAGACCGTTCCTGCAGCCGGAAAGGTTATGCCGACTGTCTTTTGGGATTCGCAAGAGACAATCCACATCGACTATCTGGAAAATGGCAAAACTATTACAGGTGCATATTATTCATCGTTATTGTGCCGTTTGAAAACCAAGCTACAAGAAAAACTTCGCGATTGGCCCACAAGGAAGTCCTTTTTCATCACGACAACACACCAGCACACACCTCAGCATTTGTTGTCGCAAAATTAATGGTACAATGATTCCAACTTATTTCACATCCGCCCTATTTTCCACACTTGGCTCCATTGGACTACTATTTGTTCCCGAATTTGAAGAAATGGCTGACGGGACAAAGATTTTATTCAAACAAGGAGGTGATTGCTGACACTAATCGATATTTTGCAGACTTAGACAAATCTTATTATTCCTAGAACATCGTTGGACGAAGTTTATAAGCCTAAAATGAGTCTATGTCGAAAAATAAAAAAGGTTCACCCCAAATACGTATGCAGTTTTTATTTTTCCACGAACTTTTCAAACGCCCCTCGTATAATATCACGGAATATGTGGAAATATGGTGGGTGCGAGGTTAATGACAAGTGACAGACATTGGTAAGAATGGGGTGATGGTGCTTACTTATTCCTTTCCAAAAGTATGTGTCCCACAAATAATAGAAACATCAAGATTTTGTTTTCAAAGGTAAAGTCACAGGATGAAGAAGGGAATATGAAAGGTTTTTAATTTCTTTTACAGTAGATTTCCTAGATCACAAATAGAAAAAGAGTAAGACTAAACTATAGCAAAATTATTCAGAAAAAAAAATTGAATTGCTTGACGTTGTCCAAGTGAAGCTCACGTATGTAGTGCACGTTAATTCTTACGTCCATTTCTGCTATATTTTTCTGAATTGCAGAACGCAGAAGATGCACGGTGTTAGCTTGATTACTGGTGTACTGCACTGCATTTATTTGAATGGACTCATTCCAAAAATTTGTTCGGTCTAGGACATGCGTTTGATTTAGGTGTCTCAGTCCAATCAATATAATACTTAAGTGCATTTTGTTATCAGTTATAGCATATAGGCTTGCTGTGATACTAAAACTCACAGAAGGCATTATTTTCGTTAAGGATACGCAATACGCAATCGTCAAAAACTAGCTGCCGGAGTTGCTTTCTGCAACAAATTCTCGTATTCTGCATTTTGGGACAGTTTTTTATCGAACTATTGCGAATATGTTCTGCAAAAAACCTTGCAACAATTTAAAGTGATCATTTTGTTTTCAGAGATGTCAGAACGAATTAGAATATTCCAAAAATTTGGTATGCTCTGTTTTGGGTAGGCATACAACGTAATGAGGTAAGATTTTTTTAACTAATATCGAAAGCTTGTAATTCGTATCGTATGGATGGTTGTCTTTTTGCGAGAAGATTTTAGGGTTTTGAGTGTTTTATAGCAGGTTCGAATTAACAATACCTCGCTTCACTAATTAAATTGTCCGAAAAATTTTTTGAGCTTCGTCCTTGAATATATCGAACTTTTTGAAAATAGTTTAATATCCCGTGTCCCGTGTATTAAGATTCAACACTATTGCATTGTGGTCATCGATTGGCTGGGTTGGTAGTTAGTGAATTCCCGAATAATTTCAAATTGCTGATTGTTGTTCAAAAGGATGTAATTTTGTCTTTTTAAGATGTTGTTCCAATCGGTTTCATCTAGGTTGGCCGCAAACCACTTCCAGGCAGAGCAGATTTAGTTAATGGAACGCCTTGTGTCTCGGCGCTTCTGATTGAATGAGAAGTCTTTTTAATGTGGCAAATCTGAGGAAGTAGGCAGCTGAATGTGTTAATGTGATGCAAGGCAGAGTTGATATTTGTATGTTTTTGCATTTGATATGTATCAACTTGAAGTTTTCATTGACAATTTTTCCATACCCTTGTTGCATAGTAACAAGTGGGCTTGTAGATATCTAATGAAGAAAGTGTACCACAGAGTGTTTACCTGAAAAATGCAGGTAATCGAAGAATAAATGGAAAGCTAACTGCGAAGTATTAAGGAAAGTTGTTAAAGAAAGAAATTGAGTCCGGAGATTTCGGTATATTTGTAAAATGTGCCTTGTGAACTATTTTCCCGCTTTGGGTGATAATAGTCATATAATTATATCACATGGTGGTGTACTTAGTCTTGATCTAATTATTCTTTTTGTATATCACTTGCCCTGGTTTAAATTTCTTTGCCTTTTGTCGGTTAAAATTTTGGCTTTCTAGCTGTTTCCTTTGTTTTGTTGAATTTCGCACTTCAAATTTTCAATGAGCGTTCTAAAGTCTATTAAGTTTTGTTAGTTTATCCTCCGTGATCTTTCCAAGTATATTTCCGTTGGCTTAGCATTTGTAACTGAGTTGTAACTGTTGTTGTATCTATCAACTGCGATGTTAACAAGTTTTTTGGATGTGAGGTCCGGATGATCCTTTTGGAGGCATCTAAACACTTCTCAGAATGTTGAATGTACACGCTCAATTTTTCCGTTAATCTTGCTTTTTTTCGGTGGTACTAGATAAACAGCCATGCCCAATGAGTCAATATAATTAAGGGCAATAGGGCTTATGAAGCCTCCCTGGTTTTCAGAGACAAGAATTTTGGGAACAGAGGATTAATATAGGAGTTCAATAATTTTGTCGCGTAGATGAGGGGAAAATTTGTTCTATACGAAAATACTTGCAACATTTAGTGAACTTGTCGACGCAAGTGTAAAAAATTTCTGTAGGATATACTGGATAATATGTTTCCTACAGTTGTGGTTTAGGTAGATGGCGATGGTACTAGCAGATATTACAGTTGGAATGCGACGCGCCATACCAGGAAAATAGTGTTTTTCCAATATCTGTAATTTATTTTCCTTTCGGTTTCTATGAGACCGTTTATGCTCGTTATCTATAATTTGAAATTCACTCTCTGAATATCATTTACCACCCTCTGCGTGATGTCAATTTTGAATTCGGTGAATTTTTTTATGTTGTGAAGAAGCTGAAGGTACCGCTCGAGAATCTTGATAACGTTTACAACATTGGGGATAAGATATTCTTGAATTGCTTCAGTCACACTGAATTAATTAGTTTCTCGCAACTAGATATAATCCTTAACGTAATTTGAATTTGTCCTTCGCGTACACTTGTTTGCCAGCGGATATGATTAGTTTATGAGAGCTTCACAGTGTGGTATGAGACAACTATTAATCTCGCCCTATGTGCATTAAATCGTAGTGAAACTACTTAAAAGAATGTTTTCTTCTAGCGGCAAACAAAAAAGTGCATCTGCAACAACGATTACTTTACCAGGCTTGTATAGAAGCTCAGAATTAAATTCTTTGATTCGAGCTTTTCACCTCTTTAGCTTGAAGTTGTGGTTCTTGTTGCTCATTTAGAATATTTGAGGCTGGTGATCGGTAAGAATCTTAACTTTCCAAGGTCCAGGAAGTTTAAGATTTTTAAGGAGGTCAAAAGTTTTTAAGATTATTAAAAGCTTCGAGCTCTCGTTTACCAAGTTAAACCAAGCTTTTCTTGGACTGCTTGGCCTTTACTGAGCATACTCACTTCTAGTTAATAATGTAAATGGTTTCGTAGCTTTTGCGAAATCTTGGGAAAAAAATTTGATACTCGGAAGCTAGTCCAACAAATGTCTTTAAATCTTTGAGGTTCTCGCGGATTTGATTTTTGTTATGGCTTCAATTTTTCTAGGGTCTGGTAACAAGCTGTCCTTGAGAGACTATATAATTCAGGTCTCATTTTGTAAAGAAGCATTTCATTTATTCTTCTTGTTACATTTGCTAAAAACAGTTTATTCAAAAATAAAACCCACAACCAAACAGAAAAGATATTCATGTACAGATAAGCAAATATGAACATGTGTTTGAAAAAGAGTACACTTCCAACTGTTCAAAAAAAATATTTAAAATAACATAAGTAGAAAAATACAACAACGAGCACACGCTCTTAAATATTATCAGGGTAATAGAATACTATAATTCCTATAATATACGCAGTAGATGGCACGAATTCATATAAGTTGAATTCACTTAAGACGGGTTACAGCTTTTCATAGAAATCTAAACAAAAGTCATTCAATTGGCACCAAAAACCATTTATTTTTATTAATAACTGCAGTTTTGCACATGTCACTAGATCAGTTACATCCATCACGTTTATTCCGGGATAGAAAGTTTCACGAACTCAAGCAAATTTCTCTGAATACACCTCGTTTTCCCTTGCCACGCAGAATCTGTTTATATCACACATCATCTTCCAATAGATCAAATATTAGACCATCCGGTAATGGATGGTCTATAATTAAAAATTAAAAAGTACCACACATGGGAAATTTTCGTTTTGTAACTTGTTATTTTCAAATTGAGTAGTTCCGAGGTATTATCTTAATATTAACGAGAGGAAAGCTGAAGTGATGGAAAAACTGATTTATTTTATACCAATGGAAAAGATCATTGGAAGTCCAATTTTTGCACGCTAGAAATAAATGCATTTAACACACCAGTAGACTTCGAAACTTAACATCAACGCAAGGTATACAGGCTAGAGATGATAAACCTATCAGAAAATCGTCATCCTTTTTCGCTCACACATTTTAATCACGTTACGTATGTATTCAATGAAATTAACACTGGCAAAATAATAAATCGAAGTAGGCAAAATATAATGAAATGTCACAGCGGTAATTGAAGATTAATACTTGACCGTTTTCGCTAGAAAAAGCTTTTGGGGTTAAGTGCAGCAAAGGCAAAACTATATCTGTGAAAAATGAGTCTGAGTGCTTGAAACATTTTACAGGAGAGCCATATGTGAGGAATTTAAGACACAAATTATTAATATACTCGCCGAAGAACAGCAAAAAATTAAAAAGTGATGCTATCACCACGGAACATCTACCAGAATTGCTGACATCGTGTGACGCAGAAGATGTGCCAACGAGTCTCAAAATTTCAAGTGGGTTAACAGCTAATTACCTTACTGTCAAACTCCCACAACGTCAAAAGGTGAAATTACCTATCCAAATGTTTTCACACACAAATTCGTATGCTGTGAACAGAATGGGCACGTTGGGCATAGCACGATCATATTATTGGCAGGAAGTTTCTCTTTTGCTGAAACAGGTTCGATGCCATATCAAATAAATTGTATTCCTCTAACTTTTTTGCAGGCTAACGATGGGTTCGATGTATTTAATTCACACGTGCCAAAAATCGACTCACGACTAAGAATTGCAGCGTACGGCTCGCATATGATAGAGCAAGAACGCGTCCTCAGGGACATTTTGGCACCATTATGACAAATGCGGGTTGAAGCACATAAACCAATTTTTACCCTCCAAGCAACATTAGCGTCTTGCAAATGTTGTACGAAAACTTACGGCAGCAATATTAGACTGAACAGATTTTGACATATCGTCTGAATCAGGATCCATTGAAGTTGTTCATTAAAGTGATTCGTTTGAAAGAATGACCGTAAGACCATGCCACTGCCTTAAAATTTTGACGCATCGAATGAGTTTCTTTCGCCTCGACGAACACTGCACCAGAAACTACTGAAAGTTGTCCTATTCTCGTCGGCGAGGAACTTTTGGAAGTGGCTTCCACTGACAAAAACGATCGGTACATATTGTCGCTTACATGAACTTTACTCGCCCCTTTAACGGCAGGTGAATGTTCTTTCAATCAGGCAGCGGATGATATGTCCGAGTTGGAGTAAGATGCTCTGAAGTATTTAGGAGTATATATTCTGCATCGTTCAAAATTCAGCACTTCCGCCCCCCCACTTCTTTTTGGTCAATACTCCACAAAACGCACAACTAGCTATACGTGAAAATCACGAAAATAGGCCTCCAAAAGTGGACATGCAAGTTTTTCGGGAAGCTGAAGCAGCTTGAAGATAAATTTTCTAGCTACAATGAATCATCGCTGATAGTTGGACTCAATTATTTACAACATTTGATAAATCTAGCTAATAGTAATGTTTTCAAAACTTTATTTCTTAGATGTAAATTTTAATTTCAATAAAGAGACAACCAATCCTTGCTTGACAATGTGAAGCTACAAATTACGTGCTGCTATCTACAATCGGTACAGTTGTTTCTTTCCTGCACCAGTATGCCTGCAGATGCTTCTACTGTTTCGTGCTGATTAAATAATAGTTTTTTTGGGGGTAAGTTTCAGCTGCGTGCCATTCATAATATTCACTACAAATGGGCAATGATTCAGTTCAATACTTTTGGGTGCCATTTTGTTTACGATGCTTTCTGTTCGTTGACGATTCTCGTCTTGTAATTATTTCTTTTGCGAGACAAGCTCCGTTTAAAAAATTTTGCTTTCCTCTGCACTAAATAATCCAATATGGTATTCAAATAACTGACGCCATGTCGAATGATATAATTTTAAACTTAGTTACTTCTATTTACAAGACTGTTTTCACGTCGCAATCAATCTCCATGCAGATTTGTTTTAAAAACTCCGCCTTCATTATAATTAAATTTTCAATTTTTACCCATTCGTTTACTTCATATTCACATCACATATCTTTGATTTCCAATACTTGTCACTCAACCCAGCAGGAAAACCACATCTTGTTTGCCGCAAAGTGTTGAAACACACGCTTCGCAACAGTTTGCGGCAAACAAAATTCTACTGGGCAACATGTTATAACTTTCTGAGCACAAGACATCACTGCAGCTTCGGAATAGACTACCTGGTTGTCGATATCATAGCATAAAGAACATATAGCACGGACAGTTTGAGCTGTCAAAATAATCATGAGACAAAACATGCATTAACTGCACCTTCAACAGAGAAACCGATTTGGTTTCTTTTTCAAGCTCGCACGCAAAAGAGTAGGTTGAAATTCGTTTTGAAATCTCTCCAGGTAGAATTTTGCATATGGGAGAGAGACCAGCTGGCCATTTCATATAATTTAACCGTGTACGTGTTCATGACTTTACACAAATGTGCGTAAAATCAACAAATGTGGCGAGTACCCAATGCAAATTACGCAACTGATCGAAGCATTTCGGGCTGCCCAATCAACAGGTAAAAAGAATCCTACCGACATTCGATAGTTTCATTCTAGATTTGCTAATCGAATGGAACAGACAAAAAATGATAATCATGTGTATAGGGAAAAGGTGCGAAAGATGCATAAATTGTTTCCAATTTTCAGGTGATAAGGACGCGTAAGTTGTGATCTTAAATTGCAATAAATTTTACTGGAAAATTGTGTGTAAATAAATATGGTGTTATAGCAGAATGACTTAACAACGAATTCGTGAATTTTACATTTTACTGAATTTTTCAAAATTCTGTGAAATTACGATAATTCTTACATAAGCCGAACACGCGGGAGGAAACTTCATTTTCTTTCATCGATAAACTCAATTGGTTGCAAAATTTCGATTTACGGCGCATTTTCCCCGTCGCTAAGTGCTGATATTTGGAATACGAACGTAAAACCAAGCGACCTTAAGGTTATCGGAAAGTCTTTCACAAGAATTTCACCCGACTGTTGATATCTACGCACGTTCACTAGCATGAATTTTTCACCTCCTTTTTTCTGCAGTTCCAAGTAAATGCAATGCCTTCTTCTTTGTTCTTTATTCCCAAATAAATAGAACACCGAAATAGGAACTTTATTTCCTTTTATTAACGTATCAGGTGCTTTTTTGTACGTTCCAAGTTATGATCATAAAAAACTTTTCCGGTCACTATGCGCTGCTTAGTGAGGCATTGATGATCACAAATTTCAAACGCGTTATTTTCTTGCACTTTTCACTGCTATTTATTTGTATTTCCCCTGACGAATTCAACATTTAGCTATATGCGATTTTCCGATCGCAAGCTGTGCACAATGCCTTTTTCGACAGGCAGCTCGCGATATCACGATGTGCTACTCATGCTTAGGTATACGAAAATGTAATTGACCTATACTTATGCAATAGTCGCCTTTTGGGTATATAACAGATGTGTGATCTTTATACCTTGACATCTATCCCTATCACCAAGTTTTATTACAGTCAGTAGGGACGACACATGTGACCCATACCTTACCCCATCATGGAAACCAAAATTTTTGAAACCAAATGTTAAATTTTTCACTTTATATAAAGCTGTAGCGACCGACCTTATCATACTTGGATTTTTTGTGGTCTTCTAACGATATACTATGTATACATTACCTTTTTTCCAAACATCCGTTTGTTGAAGTCAGCATAATTCAATAACCTAAGCTATCGAATATCATAACTGTTGTGAAAACTCGGTGGGATCACCACGGAAAGAGAAACACGCCCGCTTTGTTTAAGGGTAAAGTGACTGAGTGAGTTTTATTATTTAAAAATGACATTCCTACTTTAGTTACAATGGCTTACATGATTATTATTTTCTTACATTTCAACACCCTCACTAAAATTTAATAATATTAAGCATCTGTATCCACAATGGCAATTCAAAATAAATTGACTCCTGGACAGGTACACATGATTTTCCTTGCACTTAACAGATACACTGACCCAAAAATGGGCGTCGACCTGTAAATAAGAATTTTGTCGCTTGTACTGACCGTGAAAGGTTTCTGTTTACATCAAATAAAAAGCAGGAGTTGTAGCTTTGAAGTGACTTTTATTTCTTAACTTATCTAATTTGTTTGATAGCGTGACAAAGCCTAAAATCTTTAAAAAGTGATGTCGTTAGGTTGCTGATTTTATCTGTGCATCTTGAATGATATTGAAGGTCTTAAAATGAAAGTTGCAAGCTATGTATTTAATAACATGTACTTGAACATGGTACGAATAATTGCTAATTATTTGCAACCCTTTTAATTTTTCTCTGAAAATCAAGTAAGATACTCAGGTTTTTAACGATAGGCTAAATGTGAATGTTTTGGTGGTATTACATATAACAATTGCATTTTTAAAATACATTTTATTGTAAAATTGCCTGACATTCGACACAACGTGAACATCTGTGGGTAGAACACATGGGTGTGTGGCATGTACTGCATCCATACATTGTTTTAGAGTGTCGGGAGTGATGGCAAAATGTGCAACGACGCCTTCGCGGGAAATGAATAACATCCTGGTGCTTAGAATCAGGTTGATGAACGTTCAAAAAATATCCAATGTGTTTTTTCAGATTAGCTCTCAAAGTTCGAACTTCAAATCTTCTTTCCATCATAGGTTTTATAAGCTGGATAGCAATGTCTTTGATGTAGTCTTTTCTGAGCATTTTATCTTTTTTTTTTATGTTAAACAAAATATTTGCGTTAATATTACAACAATCTAATATAGTGTAAAATACACGCAGAGGTCAACGTTGCGTACGACGAGCGACAGTATACAATTTCCATTTTTGATCATAACTGTCAGTGCCACCTTTATTTTTATTATCAAGGACAATCATCGATGTTTTTTCAAAGTTGTCATCATAACCGGTTTCTTTAACTCTGCTTGCGAGAGTTACAACTAGAGGTGGGTTGTGACTGATATTTTCTGCATCAGGCTCAAGTTGATACTGCTACTATTTTGTCACTGATACTTTTACCTGATACTTTTTGTCACTGATACATTAAATTTTGTTCCTATCAGAAGCAGCTGCTAGGTTTTCATCGTGATTGCTTTTTTTTCTATCCACTACCATGCATGATAAAAACGTGAAAGGTCTTATTGCTACCGCTCGCATAGCAAAACCTTATTTTTGATACGTGTTTGTGATAAGCGCTTTTGCAAGTTTCGTAAAAATTAGTGAAGTTTTTTTCTGAATTAGAAATGGACAAAAGGAAAATTTCACAGGTTTGGAATTTTTTTAGTGCGGATGAAACTAATCAATCTGCAACATGCACGATTTGTAAGGGAAAATTAAGCTACAAGTCGTCTTCACCCAACTTGAAGAAGCATTTGAACCGAAAACATCATTGTGTTCAGTTAGGAAAAACTGTTGCAACATCCACGGCTACCGAGATAAGCACACCTGTAGTCAGAACGAAGCATCTTGTTTCAAATTCATTTCACCAACCAAATATCGATAGTTCCTGTATTGTTATACGAGTTAATCCGCAACTTATTCTGCAAAAATCAGAGTGCCCCCTCTCAACAGCCAATTGAAAACAAATCCGCCCTGGTTTATTCATCCATCCACATAAAGCACAATTGTTTATACATGCATTTCATATATGTTAACTGAACCAAATTGAGAAACAAACGAGCATTGCAACAAATATTTAATATCATGTAGCTATGACATCACCGCCATCCAACCCATCAATATGATACAAAAAATATTTGTCACAACCAACATCTACATATGTAGTCGAATCACACTTTCACGCATCCCCGTCTGTTATAAGATGATGATCCATTCCATGATTCATACGAACAAAATGTGACTGCAAAAAATGTCTTTTATCATATTTTCGGAGCCGTCGGCACTGCTACTAAAAGTACCTGATGCATTTTGCCTGTAGCATTTTTCTGTATCAGTGACAAACGAGTATCAGTGACAAAGTATCAGGTTGATACAGTACGACCCACCACTAGTTACAACCTTCCTTTCCGTGGGTGTAAAGGATAGCAAAAGTAAATTACCACTGTAGCAATATCGTACAGAGTGGTCTTTATCCGCTAGCGTAAATGTAGCAGGAATTTCTTTTTTGTTTTTGCGAATCATTCCGATTGCTTTCAAATTATATTCTTTATCCAATATCATAAATAAATTGATCGTTGTGAACCAATTGTCCATAACGATAGTTCTCCCAAAATCACGGATAGACTGCACAAGATTTCTGACGAAATAATTTGTCTCAGGCGCATTACAATTTGTTCGCTCACAGTCTTTACCTAAGTAAGGCGTAGCGTCAAACATGTAGCTAGTCTTGGAGTCATTTATCATGATGACCTTTATACCATACTGGTCTGGCTTAGCAGGTAGATACATCCTAACTTTGCAGCGACCCTTGAACTCTGACATTTGCTCGTCAATTGGACACAATTCATGCGGGGAATAACACCTTCGGCTGTTGTCAATGAAGTTGGTCCAAAGCTCTCTAATTGCAGAAAAGCGATCTTTCTTTTTTCTTTCCTGCCGTGTTGAACGGTCATCAAAACGAAGACGTTTCAGAAGAAATAGAAATCTTTTTTCTATCATGACCATTCTGTAAATTGTCGGAGAAAATCTTTCGCCCCACAAGTCCTCTGTTTGCACTTTCAATTGTTTCGAAAATCCTGCTTGGTATAATAAACCAATGAGAGCAGATAATTCAATTTTATCTGTCTGGTGATGTAATGTTTGTGGATTGTCTATACGGGCTATCACTTTTTCGATTCCAATATTTGTATATTTTACTACTAAATCAACCATAATGTCCGTAAAAAGGCACTTCCACATATCAATCGGCTTCTCTGCATTTTTAGCCTCAGCTAATACCGCAGGTTTATGCATTCATAAACTTTCCACGGATTGCCCTACATAAAATGAAGATTTCTCTAAGCCCACGAATCGCTTTCGTACTTCGTCGCGTTTTCCTTCTTTGGCTTCGCTATCACTTTTTTCTGCTAACACACCTTCAACATCCATCGCAATATCCTCGTCTTCAATGTATTGAGGAGTGTCAGAAAACTCAGATCCTTCACTTACCACTTCACTATCTGAGTACTCGTCTGTGTCCCGCATCCAGTCTGGACACATGTCTGAATCACTATTTGCCATTTAAAAACACATTCTTATTCTGCATAAATATATTAGTACAACGAAAATTTATACGCATGCAAGTAAAAACATTCACGGTTTCGGTACACTGTGCCGAATTGGGTCGACAAAAAATAACGAGGTATTCACTACTCGAATGTTTCAACGAAAGTAATGCAAGTGACCACGCAGAGCGTTTTCTAACTACCAAAAGGATTTTTCAAGACTTAAAAGAAACTTTAAGGTTACGTTTCCTTTTTGTAATCTTACCTGTAGAATTTCGGTTGTCCCAATTCGGGTGAGTGTACCTCTCAAGGTTTAAATCGATAAATCATTTCTAGGAAACCAAAAACTTGTTACTTATTTCATCCAAATTCCTTAACAAATTTACTCAATTTTAAATGATTTATCGGCTTGGTCATGATATCAGCAATCGTCTCTTCAGTTGGCTTGTACTCCAATTTGATTATTCCGTTCGCCAATTTTTCTCGTATAAAGTAATTTCTCACGTCTATGAGCTTCGTTCGGGAATAATAGCTGTTGTTTGCAGCAAGCTGTATAGCACTTTTGTTATCGCAAAACAAATTAATTGAGCGGGAAGCCTCTTCGAAGATTTTGCATTCAAACCATTTCAACCATAGAGCTTCTTGTGATTCTGTTACCATAGACATGAACGCAGCTTTTGTTGTAGAGAGCGCAATTGTTGGTTGTTTGCGCGTATTCCATGAAACTGAGCTGGCCTGTGCTTTAAAAACGTAACTTGTTGTCGATCGTCTTTCATCTAAATCTCCAGCCCAGTCAGCATCACAGTATCCAACCAGCTCTGATTGCGCATCTTTGTAGAACCACAGTTTTGTATTGACCGTACCCTTGAGGTACCGCAAAACTCTTTTCACCGCTAGCCAGTGTATCTTACCAAAATTCGCATTGAATCGGCTAAGTGAACTTACTGCGAAACTTATATCGGGTCTAGTTGCTTGAGCTGCAAACATTAAACTTCCGATGGCTTCCTGGTATGGGATCTTGTCGATTTCACGTCTTTCGTTCTCATCATCGGTGCATATTTTTTTCACTAACTTTTGGTTGGCATCCATTGGCGACGAAACTGGGTTGCATTCTTCCATTTTAAAACGTTTCAGTACGTCTCTGATGTAATGGCTCTGATCAATTGCTATTGAGCCATCACTACTCCTCGTAATGGTCATTCCTAGAATCGATGACGCAACTCCAAGATCCTTCATCTTGAAATGAGTTGATAAATTATTTTTCAGTTTATCTTTTGCTTTTTTGTTACTGCTGAAGATTAAAATGTCATCCACATATAATGCAAGAATCAAAGTGACATTTTTTTGATCGACTGAAGTGAATGCATTGATCAATAGAGGATCTAGTCAACCCTTAACTCAAAAGAACTGAATTCAATTTTTCGTTCCACATACGACCTGACTATTTTAAGCTATACAAGGCCTTTTTAATTAGGCAAACTTTTTTACTTCCATTTTCGAAACCTTCAGGCTGACGAATATAATTCTCTTTTTTGAGATCTCTTTGTAAAAACGCAGTAACATCATCCATTTGATGTATCTCTAGATTAAACTTGACAGCCATAGCAAGACGAAATCTTATTGATGAATAACGCACAACCGGTGCAAATGTTTCTTCATAATCGATGCCATGTACTTGGGAAATCCCTTTACTACTAAACGTGCCTTGTACTTCGAAACGACGCCAGTGGAGTCTCGTTTCACTTCAAACACCCATTTACTGTCGATTGCCTTTCGTCCGTGTGGCAAGTCGATCAATTTTCGCGTATTATTTTCCATAAGTGAGTTGTACTCGCTCTCCAGTTCATAGCCTCGGAACTAGACAGCGCCTCTTGAATCGTTGATGGTTCGCAAGTCAGCAATAAATAGATTCTCTTTATTGGCGATTCGCTCGCAACGTCTCGGGAACATAATCTCCTCTTTGTCATCAGTAACATGACTGCTTTCATTGATCGCACCAATGAAGCTTTCCTTAATAGATGAAAAACCCTCACTGAATTCGTTTTTAGCAGGTACTTCAGGTTTAAGTTTGTTCACTGATACCTCGTCCTTCTTTTCTACAACTGAATCAAAATAATTAGACGTGTTTACTTCATTAGTCACCTGATTTTCAATGTGTTCAGTAATAACATCCCGGCAGATCAAGATTTTCCTCGTCTTCATGTCGTAGAGTCGATATGCTTTTGACTGTTAACCGTAGCGTACCATGATGCACTTTTTAGACTTGGCGTCAAACTTTCGGCGGAGCTGCTTAGCAATGTGTACCATGGCTTTGCTACCGAAAACACGCAAATGCTTCAAGTTAGGCTTTCTACCACACCAAAGCTCCTCCGATGTTATGTTGTGTTTTGCTCTGCATGGAATACGGTTTGGTAAATAAACTGCGGTAGAGGCAGCTTCAGCTCAAAAGCGCTCTGGAAGACCAGTATCTATCAGCATACATCGAATTTTCTCGATAATGGTACGATTCATTCGTTCAGCGACACCATTATGCTCTGGGGTGTATGGCGTAGTTTTCTGGTGCAATATACCGTAGTTTTCCAAAAATTCTACAAATTTTTTATTGCAGTATTCAGTCCTGTTGTCACTTCTGGGCACCTTTAATTTGCGACCGCTTTGATTTTCGACGAATTTCATAAATTTTTTGAATGTCATAAAAACTTCCGATTTCGCTTTCACGGGATAAACAAACACTTTTCTACTGTAGTCGTCAACAAAAGTCACCAATTAATATGCACCACCTAGTGACTTATTTGGCATTGGTCTACATACATCCGTATGGACGAGCTCAAGAATGCCATTTGCTCGAACTCCAACATCCTTGAAGGGTAATCGTATTTGCTTTCCTTTTATGCATGTGACACAACTATCCAAAGTACAGTCTGTTGTAAAATTAACACCTATCACTGCATTACTCACGTTTTTTACGTTCTCGTCACAAGTATGGCCCAATCTACGATGCCAAAGTTTCTTGTCTTTTTCACTGACTTTAACATGTAACGCGACATTTCTTAGCTTAACAGGAAAACATGTCAGTCGATAAATGTCGTTTATAAGTGGTGCCAGAGCGATTAGTTCATTATTTCGGTCGAAAATTTCACACTTCTTATCATCAAAAACAACTTTGTTGTCTTTCTTGGTCATTTGACTAACTAAAAGAAGATTACCACAAGTTTCGGGCACATATAAAACTTTCTCAACCTTCACCTTGTCAAGTTATTTACCGCACACAATTTGCAACTCTGCGTCCCCGGCGCATTTCACTGACAACTTTGACTTATTTCCAATAACAACTTCGCTTGTTAATGGTTGAGTTATTCCGTTTAACAGATCACTTTTATTTGTCATATGAGCTGACGCTCCTGAGTCAATATACCAATGGCCAGACGAACTTAATTTCGCCACAAGAGCAGCAAAAAGCGATTTGTCGTTCTTCTCTTTCCACCCATTAGTGCCTGACTGCTTCCATGCCGTTGAGGGCATAATCTGGCGAAATGACCAACTTCGTTGCATTGTTGATTTGGATTTGTTTATTGTAGGAGTCGATGATGTTATGATTATTTGTATCAATCACTTTTAAGTGTTCCGTAATTTGTTCTAAATCATCATTGTCCATTAGTCCAAAAAGAAATTTATAGACTTTTCCGATGGCATCAATTAGTCCACGTTTGTGACGATTGATTTTAAGTGGGTTTAATGGAATATTTCGATTTGTAAAGTAATCGAAATGAAGTAGTTTTAACTCTCCTTTAATTGTTTTTATAGCATCGATAATGTAGGGATTAGGAGTAATTTCTCGAGTAATTAGTTCCAATGCTGATTCATATTGTTTGAGGTCTATTTTATGGTAAATCCGTCGGTAATCTTGAATTATGCGGATGGGATCTTTTTTGATTAGGATTATCCCAGACTCGGTGTTTATGTTCTCGATGGTTATTTCAGCGAAAACGGTACTGATTGTCATAAATACGGTGGTAAGCAAAATGAGTTTGGAAATTTTGTAGCGTGGTGAATGTATCTGTAAAATTAAATTGTTTCAAGCTTTTGGGAATAATTTCGTTTGAAGAATTTCAAGAATGATTTTGTTTCTGAAGAATGGTATGTGTTGTTGTGCAAAATTTAAGGTTAGTTCACTTGCTGCGTATTCAGCTGTAACACAGGTAAATACTCCACAATCAGTAGAATTTGTTTGTTGAGGGCTGTTTTCTACGTTGTGCTTTTCGAAATTTAAATTCAATGGCTGCTGTTGTTTGTCTAAGGATTCAAGTTCCATGTAATTGCGTTTAAAATTTGATTGTTTGGGTTTCCCAAAGAGTCGAAATATTGTATGGTCTAATTTTTGAAATTGATGACTGCTAAGCACCAATGATTTTTATTCACATGAACAGGAATGAGTATTATGTCGAAAGAAAATATGTCAATTTTTCTAGTCCATCGACGGACCGAATTATTACCTGATTTCAAAAGGCATGACATGAAGAATGTATTAAAGAAATGGACTTTTGGTAGCAGAGGATTTGTAGTACTGCGTTTCAAAATTAAATTGAAATAAAAATTTATTATTTGATCGTTGATCCATTGGTCTTTAGCGTACTGATATCATCTCTAGTTATGTTAATACCGAATTTGGATATTAATGTTTGATTTTTCGGTGGTCCTTGTTCTAGGGCCTGATGGATTATGTTTTGTTGTTCATATGTTATTGTTGTATCAAGTTCAGGATTTGTTGGTGGGGTTGTTTTGGTTACTTTTAATTCCGATATTAGATCAGGATCAGGTTTATAGTATTTTTTGATTCGTTTTATACGTGAAGGGTGAATTTTATTATTATGTTTATTTTTCTTATCTTGGATTATATTGTTATCAGAAGTTTTGAGTATTTTTTGCTTGAGGTATTTTGGTTGTTCTTTATGACGTTTGTTAACAGGATTTTTGATAAAAACATGGTTGTGAGGTATGTTTTGAGGGTCTTCGCGATTACGATAATGTTTTGCCAACCAATTTTGTTTTTTTTTAAAGAAGTTGTTGGTGAACATGTTGTTTGCGATGTAAGCCTTGTTGTATTTCTAAGGGTCTGTACTCTGAGGTTGAGTGTATCGTATTGGTGTAATTTTCAGTAGCTTTTAGCACTTTTTCGGAAATACTTAGTTCAGGATTTGTTAATGTTAGGATTCTAATGTGTTCATTTAAAGAACTATGGCATCTGCTCATATCAGGGTTACCAGTGTGAGATTGTGGTGACGAAAAATGGTACTCGATATTTCCAGTACGAAGGTAGTCTCGAAGATTTACAACATTAAATTCGTTATCGAAAACGATTTTTTGCGGCTTCCCCAAGTGTGCGTTTCGTTCTAGGATTGAATTTATAAATGTACTTTAATTTCTATCGGTTGTTTCCTTAGCGTATAGGTGTTTTGAAAGTTTGTCAGTTGTTGTAAAGAATAGACGGTTACAAATATAGAAGATATCAATATGTATTATTTGGTTTACATCACTCGGAGTTTCGATGAGCTTAGATTTTAGTTTTACGGGATGGAGATCATACTTTGCTAAATTACATGTTTCGCAATTATTGATGAATTTCGTTATTAATATAAACACGTTTTTAAAATAATATTTATTTTTGATTTCACGATAGTTTTCAAGTATTCCCCGATGGTTGCTTTTTTCGTAAATTTGTTGAATTATTTTGGAACATTGATTTTCGTTTGTAATGTCCATTGCATTGTTTGCACATTTTATAAATGAAATATTGTTGTTATTAGAATATAAACTGATGATTGCTAATTGTACTTTATTATATTCTGAATCGCTAAATTCATTAAATATGCCAATTCTGCCTTTCTCTGGCATGTAGCGTCACAGTATGTCACGTAATTTTGATTCGTGGCTAATATCAGTTTTTTCTATATAATTTTTCCGATTTTTATGAATTTTTTTATATTCATTATGTTTTTTCTGGACAATTATTATTTGCGTTTTAGAAGTATTCACAATGCATTCCTTGATCGGAATAAAGTCGTTCTGACTTTCTTCCCCAGAGTGTATTGTTGCTACATTTGATTCGTCATTATATTATTATATATTGTCTAGGTTATTGTTATTAGTATTTACGTTTATTTCATTTCTCTCAACATTAATTCTGCTCAACAAGTCGGCTACTTTATTTTCTTTGCCTTTAAGATAATGTGTATCAAAACTATATTCATTGAGCTTAATTTTCCAGCGTTGTAATTTACTTTTTGGGTCTTTCAAGTTGCTTAGCCAAATCAAAGGGCGATGATCGGGACGAATGTCGAATTTTACACCGTACAAATATGGGTGGAAGTATTAAGTGGACCATACAATTGAGAATGGTCGAATAGTTGCGTTCGTGTTCGTTTAGTGTACGACTCGCAAAACAGGTAGGGTGTCCTTGCTGAGATAGAACTGCACCAACCGTTGTGTCAGATGCATCAGTAGTTAAAACAAATTTTTGTTTAAAATTCGGATAATGTAAAATTGGATAATTAGTCAACAGAGATTTTAATTTTTCGAACGCTGCAATATATTTGGGGTCGTTGGCATTTATTTTATTAGTTTTATTAAGGGCATCGGTCAATGGTGCTGCTATTTTAGCATAATTATTAATGAATTTACGGTAGTAACCGATGATGCCAAGAAAAGATTTAATTCTTTTTGAAGTATTTGGGACTTTAAGATTGTTTATTATTTTTATTTTATCAGGATTAGGTTTGATGCCGTCGACAGATAGGATATGACCGAGATAGTCTGTTTGTTTTGCAAAGAATTTGCATTTGTCGACCTGGATTTTTAATAACCGAAGTGTCTAAAATATTATCCTTATATTTGCTTCCATTTCTTGGAGCGAAGTAGGGAAAATAAGGATTCCATCTAGGTAGACAACACATATACTATTTATATGTTCGTGTAGAACCTCGTTCATCATTCTCTGAAACGTAGCAAGTGCGTTTTTCAGTCCAAAAAGCATTCTGTTCAACTCAAAATGTCCTTGTGGAGTTGAAAAGGCTGTTTTGTAACGATCGGATTCCAGAATCTCAATTTGGTGGAATCCTTTCGCCAAATCTAGAGTCGTAAAATACTGCGGTTTTCCTAATTTATATTTTTATTTATTTATTTAAAGCCAAAGCAAGGCATAAATATAGTACAGTTTAATACGTACAGTCAAAGGTTAAAGATAGTTGAAAGTAATTATAAAACTAAGGAAAGTGAGTTGGAAAGTGGAGGGAGTTTCGGAAGGGCCCTTATCAGGTTTAATTTTTAAGAGGCCTTAGTGATGTTGGATGTGTACTGTCTACCCATACTGTTAAATAACTTTCAGCGTCTGTTGATGGGCTCATTTTCTGCATAGGTAGTGCTTTGCTGAGTTTCTTTGAGCAAACGGGTGTGTCTCGTTTGTCTAACTATATCGTTAAATATAAATTGCCTTGATAGAAACTCTGCATGAATCCTACCCTGAATGATATCTAAGGCGAAGCAGCAGCACGCGATCATTCTTCTGGATGACAGAGTGGTTAGATTAAGAAGACTGAGCCTGTGCGTGTACGGTGGCAATAGGTTAAAGATATTTGGGCTGTACATATTCCTTAAGGCAAAGAGAAGAAATTGCTTTTGCACTGATGCAAATCTGTCGCTATGTATCTCAAATATCGGATTCCAGACAATACATGCGTATTCTAATAGCGGTCGGACAAGGGAAGTGTGCAAGGATTTAGTTACCCAAACATTCTTAAACTCTTTAGTGCGTCTCTTAATAAAGCCCAGCTGCTTTGTAGCTTTAGCTAGTATAGTGCCTTAATGAGTAGTGAAGCGCAATTTTTGATCCAGAACAACCCCGAGATCAACGACCATGTCTACTTTTGCTAGTTGTTTGTCATTAAGAAGGTATGTGCCATTCAAAGGAATTTTTTTCCGCGAAAAGCTAATGACTTGACATTTGCTAGTGTTAAGGTGAAGTTTGTTACGTTTGCACCATTGTTGAAGCGATAATAGCTTCGATTGAAGGAACAACACATCTTTTTGTGAATCTATGGTGTGATAAATTTTCAAATCATCTGCGTAAAATAGATGAGGTATGTCCGACAATTCTTCAGACAAATACGACACGAAAATGTTGAAAAGGAGAGGGCCGAAATGACTACCCTGATGTACGCACGAAGTGACTTTTATCTTTTTTGATTTGTCGCCTTGAAATTTGACAAATTGACTTCGATTAGAAAGGTATGAATAAAGCCAATCTAGCAGAGACCCCTGAATACCGAATTTCTGTAATTTACATTTTAGAATGCCATGATCGACACTATCAAAGGCTTTGCTAAAATCAGTGGAAACTGTGTCAATTTGCTGCCCCTGTTCCATCGCCTTAAGATTATCTGAAATTAACAGCAGAAGGTTGGTAGACGTTGAGCGGCCTTTTCGGAATCCGTGCTGTTGTTCATTTAGAAGCGAGTCAATTGTTTTCGTGAGTTTATCACATAACACCTTCTCAAACAACTTAGGTATAAATGAAAGGATTGCAATTCCTCTATAATTTTCAATAGAGTGTTTATCTCCGCTTTTGAATATGGGTATGACATTGGAAAATTTCCAACAACTGGGAAAGACACCTGACGAGAGAGATTTGTTAAAGATGATGTGAAGTGGTAGGGCTAGGTAAAAACAATGGTATAAGAACAAAGGTGGAAGTTGATCTGGTCCGGGGCCTTTATTTAGGTCCAGCTCTTTGATGGCTTTTCTAATATCATCGATATGCAGACTCATGTCTTTAACAACTTGCGTCGGAATTGTCCGAAAGTCTTCCAAATTAATAGACTTAGGTAGGCTAGAAGGATGAAAAGCTTCTTGGAAATGATCAGCAAATAGATCACAAATTACTTGACTATTTGATGACATATTCCCACGTCCAGTCATTGCAGTCGGATATCCCGGTGCTTTTCTCTTAATATTTACGAAATCAAAGAATTTTTTTGGATTCTGAATAATATTTTCTCCAGTAATGGTGACATAGCTTTCATACGCTTCATGGGATTTAGTGGTAAATTTGTTAACCAAAATAGCGTATTTCTCCTTAATCACGTCATTGGCATGGCCTTTATTACTTTTTAATATTTTATAAATTTTCTTTCTTTGATTTCTTAAGTGTGTGAGATCTCTATCCAGCCAAGGCTCGGATAGTTTGTCCCGTTTCTTTATTTTGGGGACATATCTTTCAATGGCGTCTAAAATTATCTGATAAAATAAGGACACAGAGTCCTCAACATCTAATTCTGAAAGAGCGATGTTCCAGTCAATACTAGCTAAGCAGTTCTTGATGCCTGGGTAGTCAGCATTGCGAAAGTCATATACAATATGATCATTGTATGATTTCGAAGATTTCAGATCTGTGGTGCGATGCTCAACGGTAAAAGCTGAGTGGTGCTTGGTGTTAACAAAGAGGTTTTTTCCATCAATAGTTGAGCTGACCACCAAATCGTCATAAAAATTGGTGAATATCAAGTCTAACCAATTATCATTTGGGTTGGGCGTCGGAGCTACTTGCTGCAAATCCTTGCCATTAAAAGTACTAACAAGATTTACGTCGGTGGAGTATTTTATGTTTACGGGAGGTAGGAAGTTATCCTTGTCATCAGCTACGAAAGATAAATGTGGACGATTGAAGTCTCCCAGAATAATAATCTTATCATCCGCTTTCATGCAAGTCAATACAGATGAAACTGTCTCACAAAGCTAATTATAGATCTGTTCATCTGAGTTGGGTGGAATATAAATTATGCCCATGTAAATGATATTTTTTCCTAGAAAAACTCGAAAAAATGCTTATTGGACGTTGTTGCGATAACTTCACTCGACAAAGAGTTGTGAACAGCAATCAAAACTCCACCTCCGCGGGTTTGACCAGTATGATGATAGTCTCGATCATTCCGGTAGATCGTCCAATTACTGTCCAGGATTTCTTCATTTTTGTGAGAACTATGCAACCAAGTTTCAGTAATAGTTAAAATATTAAAATGGCATGATTTGGCGTCAACAAAAAGTTTATTTAGTTTTCCTCTCATACCACCACAATTGTGGTAGAAGAGGTTAACCTTAATGATTGAAGAGTTTTGTTTAGGAATGATATTTCCTAAACTCTTCTCTAGCTTTCTGAAGCGATGATATATGCTTCGATCTGACATGGGACCCATAGGTTTCGAGATCTTTATTGACTTGGATAGAGCTCACACCAAGTTGCTCATGAAATCGGGTAAAGATACCAGATAGATCATTGAAGTCGATCGGAAGGCCCTCCTGTTGGATTTTAAACGTAAGATTGGTTTTCGTTTTCCCTTCCACACATGTGGATACAGGGGAGCAAGGAATAGACGAACATTGTCATATATTCTAGAATCTTGCAGTCATGAAAGTAGAAACCTACTCTCAAGATCTCCGTTAGAGATAATTGTGGCCTTGACATTCGGTACGGTATATTTTTGAATATAGTGGTTCATTGTTGCTGGTTATTATTTCGTGCTTTGTTTATGTTGTACAGGTCAGGTTTGTTCCTTCTTTGTACAATATATCCTCATATGCTCTGAGGGGTTTATTTAAAGCACATTCCTCACTATTTAAATTTTCGAACAACTTATTTACTGAATTATTATGATTTTGCCTTAATTCAGATTGAACATTAATTTCAACAGGGACTGCATAGTTAAAATAACATTTTCGATTGTTCAATTCAAGATATCCTTCTCACATGTGTAGCATTGCGTTTAATGGGTGTAGTATGTTTTGACCTATTATTGCCTTAAATTGTTTATTTCGAAAGTCTATAACGTTCCATTATATTTGAAATGTTTCACGTAATTCAAATTCTTTGGGCATACTACTTTTAACTTTATGGGTTACATAACATGTACCAGAGAGACCAAAGATCGGAAGTGAATCATTTAACTTGATTTTCGGAGAACTTTTAAGACAACTTACATCAATACTTGAAGTAGATGCTGTATCGATAAGTACAGGGACCACTTCATGATCGTTATTATTTGGATGCTGGTAATTTTGACGGCGGTAATAGTTATTTTGGTGATCCTGATTTAAATTTTTTCGCGGTCGATAGCTATTTGAATTAAAATTACGCGGGTTATGATTATACGAATTATTTTACGGTTTATAGTTGTTGTAGTTATGGTTACAGCGATACGAACTTCTACCACTATCAAATTGTTGAAAATTAGTATTTTGTTGAATTTCACATAACAGGTTATATGCTTGATCAAGAGTCCCACAATTACGAGTTTCTATTAGGAATGTTTTGAATTCCGGTAAAATTTATTTAAATTTATTTAGCACTAAGCTCTCGTTACGCACTGGATTGAACTCATCGTGTAAGGCACGATTACGATCTTGTAAATATTTCGTATTTACCCGATTTAGTAGGCTATTTAACTTAAAGTACACATCGTCTATATTTCTAATATTAGTACTTACCAAATGAACTCGATTCACAATTGTGGTATAAGTTTCAGTTACGCCAAATGTTGATATCAGCAAGGATTTCACGTTCTGCCAGGTTGGAATTGAAATTTTTTGGACTGCCTTTCGAGCAGGACTTTGAAGTTTGTTGATGATGAGTCTAAAAATGTATGTTTGTTGGTCCCCAGGTTGTGATAAGTTCAAAATTATATGGGCGTCATCTATCCAGGTGTTGAGAGAATACTCTGCGTTGTTACCGTTGTATACAGGTAGACGGCGAGCTTCCTTTAGAAGTTCCTCGAAGGGTATTTGAAGTTGCTGCGGACGATCGCCTTCCATAGCTAAGAACTTTTGGTTAGTGTTTGAAAGACTACTATTTGTTCTTTTCTCGTCAGTTATGTGTTTTTGAAGTGCTTGACCCTTTTAAATGGATGCAATGCACTTTTGTTTTATTGTAATCAAGTACGGATTCGAAGTTTCACTTCGCATACCATGTACAAATAAATTTATACGTAGCGGTGTCGCGTACTTGATAAAACAATATTTTTATATTTTTTTGAAGGTCCGGTTGTCTTAGAAGGATTTCCCTCCTTAAGACGGATGACTGCACCAGTTATGTTTTGCCACTTTTAAAAAAAAAATCACTATTTTGTTATATCGACAAAACACTTTCCATTAAATTAAATTTAATGTGGACAATTTGATAAAACACTTATTAATTTTAACACGAACAATCTTTTCAACTCTAGAATAAAACTTAGACTCTCTCAATACTGCAATACGATGTCTTATTTATGGGCTGCTGTTGTTTATGTTAAAATGATCTTAGTTGCAACTACTAAAACTGATTTTTTGTCTGTGTCAATTCATTGCCCACAGCTCATTCAAAATTTGACATTATTTGTGTTAGAGGTACTTAGATTTGCGGAATCAATTAAATCATAATGATTTCGATTCAATCAATCCAATTCTGTCATCACTGAGCATAATGGGTTTGATTGTTTATATCAAATGGAATTGGAATAATAGATGAGTCATATCAATTAAATAATTACATGACTCATAAACTTTTTGGAAGGAATGGTAATAGAGATGTACGTGGTTTAGGAATAGGGGAAAATGATGTTGTGATGTCAGAATCGGTTACAGGTGTAGTATTTGATATTACAGATGTAATAGCTGAGATTACAGGTGTAACTCGCATGAATCTTTTTAATCGATATTTATATATATATATATATATATATATATATATATATATATATATATATATATATATATATATATATATATATTGCCGGAATAAACTTATTTGTTGTAACATGTTTTGATACATTTGTTATATTTGGATAAACCCCTCACAATGGCAATTTTGGCGGGAACAAAACACTCACTCACGACTAACTTACTCATGTCATAATTCAATCCTTTTAACTGTTTTATACAACGATGGACTTTAAAGTTTGGCTTCTTGAGGTTTGCTATCCACGGGGTTAACGACCAGTTTTTGTTGTAACCTCACGTCGAGATATGTAGGATCGGGAATATTTTATGGTCAAAACATTTGATAACAACTATTTTCTATAGTAGAATAATTGGTTTCATGGATGTTCAAAGCTCTACTAGCATAGTCTGTTGTGGCTACAATTCATTTTGAAAAGTCTGAATATTTCAATGTTGGATTGCCCATTACTAAGATTCTCAATTGCTCAAAGTTTTCTTAGTTATCGTCTTCGTTTATGTCTACTTGCTCATCTTTTTTCAATTGTAAGTAAGAGGTTGTGCAATTTTCGTAATAGTCTTTCACACCTAAATCTGGTTTTATTTGTTTGTTGGTGTTGGGAGTTATTATTTTGGAATTAATTTTTAATTCATTCGGATTTGGTTGTTTGGTGTTGTGTTTTATATGTTCTAAAAATTGAGTTTGTCGTTTTAAAAATTCAGATTTATCGATTTATTTCAGGTTAGCATCTGTTACTTTTTAAAAACCTTTTTAAATGAAATAAAGATCGTGTTCTTGCAAGTACGGAATATTTCAATACCATCCATTTACACAAAACATACTAAAACCACAAAATCCTTTAAAACATTGCTCATTAACCAACGAGAGTAACAAGTTTTTCTGTTCCATGGTGTATGCATCGTCGAATAAAAGTTTCACGTCAGTGGACAGAAACAAATTAGACCAATTTAAAAGGAGATACAAACCTGTCCTGAAAACAATTTCCGGAGAATCTGCGAATGTCAAAGCAGAGGATGTGCAGGAGTTCATTAGAAAATTGCCCGACATCTTAAAAAAGCACTCCAGATTGCGTGCACATTGCAGACGAAACTGGTTTATTCTTTAAAGCGCTGCCTAAAAAAACATTTTTGTTTAAGAATGAAAAATGTGGAGGTGAAAAACTGGCCAAAGAAAGACTGAAGATCTTGCTTTGTGCCAATATGGCAGGCGAAAAAGAGAAGCTCTAGTGATTTGAAAATCAATAAAAGCATGGGCTTTCAAACTTGCGTCAGTTGCCAGTTAGATGGCGTTTCAATAAGAAATCGTGGATGACAATGAATTTAGTGTACGACTGGCTGATATCGTTTAACGAACGACAGCTATGCGAAGAGCTGACGCAACTAACGTCGAAGTCGATGACTTTGTTCATATTGACGAGAACATTCAAGTTGAGGGCGATCAAGATGACGCTGTCACTTTGGAGTTGGAAGTCGAAGCAAACGATAGTGGCTCTAAGGCAAAAGATTTGTCCATAAAATTCGAAATTAGGAACTACACCGAAGTCTTTTCTTGTCTGCAGGAAATAAAACTATTTGCCTGCAAGAAAAATGACGGAAAAACCGTGGATACAATTAGTGAGCTGCAATTATATATTTTGTATCAATCCTCAATTAATAAAAAACAGACTTACAGATTTTTTTTCTTAAAAATAACAATATGTATTATTATTTTGTATTCTTTCTATTTTACGTGAGAAATAGAACCTAATGCTTATGTTTATAAAGAACTTTTTTTTATTTTCGCTGCCCTCTAACAACCGTACACCTCCCTTAACCGGACACAATAATCTGGTCCCACGGCTGTCCGGTTATGGGAGATTTCACTGTACATATTCATTTATCTTCTCGCATAATCAAAAAAAAACTTTTCATTTAAAAAATTTATTGAAATAACATCACTTATTATGTAAAAAAAGTTAGTAATTTTTGATTGTTTTGTTTTAATGTTCCGTGAGTTTACTATGGCACTTTCCTTTATATTATATAAGGCCATCATATCACGAAACTTCATTCTCATTAGCCCATTGAAGTACAACTTCAATGCTGCTTAAGTGTTCATTAAATTTTATTTTGGGCTTCGAACTAATGTTTTCTTCGATACATTCGTCCTCAATTTCACAATCTACGTCAATTGATGCCATATTTGGATCGTTGTCTGCTGAAACCATATCGGTTTGTTTTATCCATTCGGTGATCTCTTCTGTGAAGAAGTGTAGGTGACTTATATCGGTCAACATTTCCTGAATCGGATTTAGCTCATTAGTGCGTTGGCGAATCAACTGAGCTAATGGGATGTTATCGTCCTTATCGAACTTATCTTCAAACTCGAACAGCTTCCGAAAGCATTTATTTATTTGGGTTGGTGTTAGATTTTCCCAAGCCTTAGGTAGGAAAGATGCAGCATGCTTTAAATTTATATCTTTTATTGCTTTATTGATATTATCTTCTTGTAAACCAACCAAATGTGATAGTAAAAGCTTTTTATAGCATTGCTTTGTCAAATTTATGACATTCTGGTCCATTGACTGTAGTAGCGCAGTGCAATTGGGTGGCATGCACATAATGGTTATAAGTCCATCGTTACTACAAGGTCCATTACTCTTAGGATGGCATGGCGCGTTGTCAATCAAAAGAAGGGCCCTTATCGGCAAATTTTTCGATTCAAGGAATTGTTTCACTTCAGGAACGAATGTGCCATGAAACCATTCTTCAAAAAGAGCACAAGTCATCCAGGCGGATTTATTTCCCTTATAAACCACTGGAATGGACGGCATTGACCTCAGTGCTTTAGGACGCAAAGATTTCCCAGTAACCATCGGCTTGATTTTGTGCTCTCCAGATGCGTTGGTACATGCCATGAACGTTATCCTCTCCTTCGAAGACTT